>JALLPI010000413.1:0-21289 GCA_036939935.1 Cyclotella atomus | reverse complement strand
TGGGCGGGAAAGAAAATAGCTAGCAAACCACGTAGAAGCGCCAATCGGCATTTTTCCGGCCAAATGGCGTTTTACTATGGCCATCTAGCCTTACGCTATGCGCCAAATTGTATTTTAAAAGTCCAAATGAATTGTACTGGAAAATGTACTAAGCAACCGGCAAAGCGCCCCCCCCCTCTAACTTTTGATCAGAAGCACCTCTGTTCTTCTAGTCTTCATCGCTGTATAGCAGAAAACGAGTAGTTGCAGGCAATGCGTTTGCTGGGGCATAATCGATCGGTCCTGGAGGTGGGCGATGTGATCAACAAAAATGTGCGTGTGGCGGCTGGCGTTTTGCACGTGAAAGCTTGTAGAGACATAAAGAAAATGGCCAATTGACATCCAATTCATTCTACGTAGTGGTGATGATCTATTGCCCTTCAGAAAATAGGAATGCCAACCCTCAAATCTACACATAAAGAGGTAAATTTTGATGTATTGGACATCATCAGAGGAGGAAGTCTTCCATACTAACTGTTAGGCTGAAATACGGCATGTTA
The DNA here is from genome assembly GCA_036939935.1 of Cyclotella atomus. Lineage (NCBI taxonomy): Eukaryota > Bacillariophyta > Thalassiosirophyceae > Thalassiosirales > Thalassiosiraceae > Cyclotella > Cyclotella atomus. The sequence continues at coordinate 20,750 of JALLPI010000413.1, read as the reverse complement.
TTTTTTACCAGAAGCACCTCCTCCGGAAAATACGGGTTTTATGTTTTCCATAAGACTGGAGTTTTTCGGGAGAAAGGATTGCAAAGGACACACCTTTGCAATCCTTCCTAAGATTGATACGAATAGTACTAACTTTTATAATTAGGCTCTTACTTTGTTAAAAATGTCACCTGAAAATGTTTTGATTCGGGGGACGACGACAAACTTGTATAAGTAGTAGATATTTTGTTGGGGTGCGCGACTGGGTCCCTCCCCAGTGGCTCAGAGGTTTTCAACTGCCATCACAGAGACTTCCGAAGGGGTGTCGGGCGACTAAACTAGCTAATTGAAAAGGGACCATGGCTGAAAAAACTCAACCAATATCCAACCGATGGTCCTAAAACTTGGCATTTAGCTCGCCTACAGTCTAATGAAAAGGTTTGGATGCTTGTGCTTGGCTTTATCAAAATCGACCATAAACTTGCTGAATTATGTACATTTAGGTTCAACAGGCCCCTGACGGGTCCCAATGCAGGAAAGGGTTAAGTTGTTTAAAGTTCTGGCATATAATTATATCTAACACAAAATCAAGCAGCAGCTGTACTGTATGCTTCAAAATCTCAATTCTTCTTCGCATCACCACCCACACTGGACAACAACAAATAATTGGGTACTAAATTCGCATGAGTCATTACAGCTCCAGTTAATGGACTGCGATTGCTTGTTTGGAACCAGCGAGCGATGGCGTATCGTTCGTAGGTGTGGCCGTCGGCTGCTACAACTCTGTGTGCGGAGATGAGTTCAAGTTGGAATGTAAAGGACATGTTAAAGAAGAGACGATGATCAGACATGCATGGCAAGTATTCGGACTTACGGATCAATCACTGTAGTAGTTCAAAGTAGAGTGGAAGAACAAGGCAACAAGTGGTTAGGGTGATTCATTCACATCGAGGTCTTCCCACAAGAAAATTGTGCAAACTCACTCGGCTGGCCGGTAATTGGACAATCTGGCATACCAGGCAATGCCTGCTTTTCCTCTGGAGGTTCCTCCAAATCAACCTTGACAACCGCACCCTTAAGCGGGCTGCAGCTATTTTCGTCTCCAGCGCCACCTTGCTGCTGCTGCTGCTCAGTTTCCTCCTCATCATCGTCCTCATCCTCGGACAAATGACTATACCTTCCATCCAAATTCGCCACATCCACAACATCACCAATCATACCCTCCAACCCCACCTCCATCCATCGTCCCAACACCGCCCCCGCAGCACCCACAGCCTCAGCACCAACATACAACAACCCCTCATCGGGTATAGTCTCGGCAGTCTTGAGTATAACACCCGCCATGGGAGATTGAGAAATATTATCGCAAAAGTCCAGTAAGGATTCCTTGACTTTTTCGACGGTGCCGCAGTATCGATGCGTTACTAGGAGATTGTACCGGTGAATTTCGAAGGATACATTCCAATTCTCGGGGGTGGTGTAGGATAGGACGACGTGATCGCCTACACTTTCTTCTACGTGGAATTGCTTTGGTTGACGAATGAGATCAGAGGTGGCGATTGATTTGGAAGATGAGAGCGAGGATGATCCAGTGGAAGAGAGGGTGGTGCTCGATGCCGAGGCTGTCTTATCAAAAGACGTGATCGAACCACTGCGATGAAAGACCGGTCGGTTCGTGCGTACCGAATACAGTGGTACGGGATACAGCTCTTTCTCCATGGCCGGGTAGATATTGGCAAAGATGCAGACATCTCCGGAACGAGGTGGAGAATCCGTCGGTTCGTACTCAATAACCACACGGACTCTGCCGGCGCCATCTTTCAAATCTTGCAAGCCGGCAATATTGTCATTGTGTAAGGTGCACCATTCATCGAAGTAGGGTGTCTTTCCGGTCAATACTCTTGTAATGTTGATGGATACCTCTCCGACATATTGACTGTCGCCATCGTCTTCATTGAATTCGGACCCCTTCTTCTTTATGGGCGGTGAAGACACGAGCTGTTTGCCACCCTTGCCTACTAGTTTCTTGGCAAACAAAGATAGATTCAATAATGGTGGCGTGGATGTCATGTCAGTCTTTGGTTTTTGCACCTCCTCTTCCTGCTGATGTTCCTTGGCCTTACTCTTGCAACAGACTGCGTCGTCATTTTCATTCTCCTCCGTCTTCTTCTCTTCTTCGTCCAATTTCTTTTCAACCTTCTTCTTCCCGAAGGTAACTCTCGAATAACTCGGACAAACCACATCAAAGTAGGATTGATCTCCACGACTCCAATAATAATCGCCATTCATGCCCGGTACGGCATTTTCAGTGTATTGCTGTTGCGAGTGAAAGGAGAGTTTGCTGTACAGTGTTGTATTGGAGGAGTTGGGCGTGGAACCACCGGAGAGGGGTGATTGTGTGTACTTTTTGTGACGGGATCGGCGATGGTTGGACAGGAGGGAGGTGAGCCCTCCGGAGTCAATTCTGTGATCGAGCTTTTGTTTGTGATTGTTGATGGAGATGTGTATGTGTGTGTGATATAATTAGTGAGCAGAGATGTTGTGCGGTTTAAGCCAAACTCTTATAGCAAACAACTCTCATAATGATATGTAAACACTTCAAGAAGACAGGAGATATCGAACATAACTTGCGTTGATGAAAACAGAGGCACATCACAATGAACATGTATCTGAAGTTTATTGCAAATAGAACAACAAGGACAACATCAGCCATGACAGCAAACAAAGAAACAACTACAAATAACTCCATAAACAATCTACATAACCTTATAAGCAAAACTCTTTCCATAACTCACCTTGACATTCCTAGCCTGCAAAACTCTCACCATTAAAGTACCCAAAATATATTCCTCACCATCGCACAATACATATTCGTATTCATTCTCAGTAGGTGCCGATTGCGGATTTCGATTCTCATGCATTTTTCCATTGCTGTTGCCATTCTGTAGTCCCTCGTTGTCACGTATATTCAGTGGTTGATTCACTTCTTCGTTATCCACGTTGGCTAAATAATCGTAATCTGGACTCGAGGCCGGAAGGCTTACCTCCTCGTCTTCGAATGGAGAGGCGAGGTAGTCGTAGTCTGGACTTGAGGCTGTGATGCTCTCTTCTTCTGACTGAGTTTCAGAGTTTGGCTGCTGCTCCTGATTCTCCATGTGATATCCTGTCTGCAATTCAATGTGTTCAGTCTGTACTATCATTTCTTGACTCATGGACATGGAAACAGCAGCATCGATATCGTGTGCGATTTCCAAACAAGAACTGCGGGGGGAGGGTGTGGAATGTGTGGAGGACGGGTCGAATGGAGTGTGTGGCGGTGTTGTTGCTTCTCCGTTTGGAGAATCCATTTTTAAGGAATCTTCAGGGCAATAGTTAATGGGCCGCTCTACAGAGACACTTGAGATGATATCCCTTGTAACTATGACTTGACTCTGATTGGTGGCACAAGATAGGAGGAGCAGGCAGTAAAACTATCCAGGCAGACCGGCGGTACCAACGCTTGTGTTGTTGCAAGTGGACGGAAAGTGAAAGTGGAGGCGACGACAGCATTTTTGTCTCAATCCAAATATTCTCGGTATTTTATGTTTTGTAACAGGGAAATAGTTGCGAGAATTAAGTAATAACTGGATAGCCACTCTCGCTCCCTCTTCTCGCTTTCGGCAGCTCTCGGCCCTCGCCGCAGCGCAGCCTCTGCAAAGCCGCAAACAGACCACATAGACAAAACCAAATAGCAAATAGGCATTCAGAATACATCAAACAATTAGTTAGAATTGTCGAAATTAAACAACAAAGAAGGGCACCAGCAGAATCTACCGTCGTTGTCAATTGCAAAGTCACACACTCCGTACACATCATCCTTTTTGCAACGGGGCCCACAATAATTTTCACAACAATGAGCATTCGAATAGCCGTTGGATCCACAAATCCTTGTAAAATCGAGGCAGTTCGAGAGGCATTTCGTACTATGCCAACGTGTCGAGGTTTGGAGATTGAAATTTTATCTTTTGATGCTGATTCGGGTTAGTACTTTTTTTCGTTGTGACTGTTGGTTTACCTTGCACTTTACTGTTTGTTATATGATTCATCTGTGACAGTAAGTTGTTGTGGTACTTATGAAACATGTATGAGTTGGACACTGCTTGTATGTTTGCAATGATACCAAAATTTCCTACATTCACATACACACTTTGATAACTCTCTTTCGTCCAAATTGGGATGGTTAGGTGTATCAAATCAGCCGTATGGAGACAATGAAACTAAATTAGGAGCCTACAATCGAGCCGCCGCGGCATTATCTTTTGCAAACAACGCAAATAGTAATCGACACAATGGCAAACAAGTTGACTTTGCAGTTGGGTTAGAAGGAGGTCTTGAAAAATGTATACATCCACAAACCAATGAGGAGCAATTGTATTGTATGGCCTGGATGGCTGTTGTTGGTAACAAGAATATCGGTTCACAGCATACCAAGGATGATACTGATACTACACCATCATCTGCAGAAGAAAGCATTGCATCATCAGAAATGTTGTATTGGTCCTATGCCAAAACCGCATCCTTTTTACTACCACCCGCTATTACCGAATTGGTCCTACATCAAAACATGGAATTAGGTCATGCCGACGATGCGGTATTTGATAGGACCAATTCGAAACATGGGAGTGGTACAGTGGGTATATTAACAGGTGGAGAAATCGATCGAAAGATGTATTATGTACATGCGTTGAAGTTATGTTTGATTCCTTGGTTGAATGATGGGTTGTATCTTACACATTGAGATGAGTAGGCGGGCTCTGTTCTGAAAAGGTTTGGCAGAGATGAAATCAAATGATTACTTGGAGTGTAAATACATACTTTCACCTTATTGCAATATATAACTTCTTTCACTTGCTACAACTTCATACAAATCCTACAAGTTATACAAGTGACCGGTTTCATTATGCATTAATAACCCCACTAAATAATAAAGGAGATGAAATACACATTATTTTATACAACATAAGTAGATAATTCCCATCGGTGGAAAATGGTCTACATCATGTCTACCCTCCGTGCCTATTGCCCAAAGCCATTAGGGCACTAACTGCCGATTGACTAGTATTCGTCTCACTCCCCGTCGATTGCTGATACGAATCCGTTGGCGATGACGAAGCACCACCCTCGTCATTCCCCCTAGGCTGTGTCACCGTACTATTGTTTTCGTCACTTGAACTGGTACTATTATTCATTCGTGCCCGCAGGGCACGATATATTCCCCTGTGTGTGGTGTGTGGGCTTGTGTNGCTCCGTGAAAATAACATTAGGCTTTGCCTACCCGGATTCTGCGGGCACACTTTACGTAGTAACTATTATTCTTTGTATCTTTTTCTTCTTACTCGTACCCCCACTTGAACTTCTCTTGCTGCTGCTTCGTTTATGCTTCTTTTTCTTTTCAGCAGCAGCAGCAGCGGCGGCGGCGGCGGCAGCGGAATCTTGACCACCTTGAAACTCCAACTCGTAAAGCATTGCCTCTCGGAGGAATTCAGATGTTAATAGTCGTACTGGAAGGTGTATAAAGGGTACGATGTTATTCGCCTTCAATAGACGTGCGATCTTAGAACGAATCTTTCGCGAAGAAATGAAAATCTTGAACAACTTGGCAGCACTGCCCCGGTCGTCCTTTTTCGCGAATGGTTTCTTCTTGGGGGCTCCTCTGACATGAGAGGACCGAGATTTGGTCCCGAGAGTTACAGCCGAGACGGACTTGGAGGAGGTGACAATGGTACCAACACCTGCAGTTTGAGATGTTGTAGGGTACTTATCATCCGATTCATGATTGGTCTCACAGGCGTGCATCCTCCCCGAGGTGATGGCCGATGCTATATCTTTCTTGGAGACGTGAAGATCACTGCTGGGTAGATGATTCACATTCAATTCTATCCGTCTCTGTTCTCTCTGTCCTAGGCCTAGGTTTCTCCCGTCTTGGCTATCGACACGAGCACTAAAGCTAGGAGTGAAAGTTGGCACTCCTCCAGCTGTGGGACCGTCCCCCACCGCCCTTCGTTTCAAAGACAGAATATCAGTGAGATCGCACACAGAATGATTAATGTAGGTGACACTGCCGGTGGTTTTGCTTCTGCCCATAGTCCCCAGCCGGACGAAGGAGAAGTAGCTGAGCTGGCGCCTTAAGGAGGCGAAGGAGGCGTGATTGAAGTGAAAGGGCAATACTTCGTTTTGCAAGCGGTTGCGATCGAGGATGATGATGCGACCGGGGGTTCTGATCCCATTGTTGCTGGATCGATCTGCAAATTGATGAAAGGCAAGTGTTTCGTTCGGCCTGCTGGGTTAAAGGTTTAAAGGTTCAGGGGGGTGCACCGTCTTGTGCTCACCTCCAGGAACGAATGAGATGATATCATGGTTGTTGATGAGCATTTCCGTAAGTGATCTGCAATCATGATGCAGAAGAACAAAAGAGAGGATCGTGAGCACACTGGCAGATGAGAGATGAGAGCACAGGGGCAGATGGGGGGCGAAATTTACCTGAGGAAAGGAACGATCTTCTCGTCCTTCGCCGCAGCCAAGGCTGCTGCCGCCGCGGGGTACAATCCTAACGGTGCCAGGGGAGGCGGCATGCTGTTGTTATCGAGGTAAGAGCTGTTCATGGTGCCTGATGTGTTCCAGATGTCTGAAGCAATCAATTCTGGATGTGTTTGTTTTGTTGACTTCTACGACAGATGTTTCGTTGAATTTATGCAGAAGCGGTCCTGTTCGGTCTATGAGATCATCACTCGACGCGGCAAACAAAAAAATACGAGCAGAACGCGAGAATTGAGTAGATATGGCGCCCTGTACCGCTGTGTAGAAATCCTTACAGAAGGTATCTTTTGACTATCATTTATCTAGTAGAAGTTAGGGCCGTCGGCCGCTGAAGATATCTTTTGCAAAAATGTATTCTAAATGAAAAGGTTACTACCGACAGACAACGATTTTCTCAAGCTTTTTGGCACGATCGCGCACCTCCAATTAAACCGCTGAAGCAATGGCGTCATGTTGACCAACACAAATTCTAATGAAATGGTCCTCAGTTCCTGCTTTTTCTGCAGTGGATTCATCATCTACCACACAATACCAATCCAGAAAAGCAGGAACTCAAGTCTCTTCCGCTACCTCATCTGCAATCATACCTGAGAAGTTACCCCCCTCAACCATACTATCACCCTGCTTTGACACCCCTATTGATCGTCCATCATAGTGGTGCTTGTACCGACATCATACACCTCCAGTGCCGAGCCATTGCTGCCTCTACTACGCTAGCATCTCCTCCGTGTTCACAATGCCTCCCTCTGCTGACTACATCATCTCCCCATTCAAGAGCATCGGTGATGCAAAAGTCTCGCCTCTGCCTAACTCTCCTTCCGTCACAATACAATACATCCATCATTATCGCCGCAACGTTAACACCATACACCATGACGCAGCTCAATTCAAAATATGTGGCTTCTGGCAAAGGCAGTGGAGGATTCTTATTCACCCTCCCGCTCAACTTTTTCTACTGCTTTACTTTCAACATCCAACCCACGGCACGACACGACACGACACCATAAGATCAATATTAATGCAGTGAGTCGAGGATGCAACAATCAACAAACCTAGTCATATAGTGAGAGTGTTATCTTTCACGCCTTGCTTGAAAATTTGAGATGTCTAGCGGTGCTTATCACCAACGATTCAACGATTTACGATGTCCAACGAATTTTGTTGTGTCATAGGAACAGTCGGTACAACACAAGATGCTGAGGTGACTGACGCCGGTGTGTGTAACTCGTGTTGTGTGATGTTAAGCATCACCCAGACAGCCTCTGGCGCCGCAGATTAGGTCTCACCGGCTGCGTGGCGATAGTGCTGAACGATTAGCGGTGGCGGGTGAGTGTGCAACCGATTTTTGTTACCATATAGTGCAAAAAGCATGAGAGGGTGATGATCGTAAGGCTTGAGTTGTTTCTACAGAAGGTTGTACTAGTTCCTTTCCCGTAGAAAATTCATGTAGTAATCAGTACAAAATGCTCCCGCCAAAACCACCGTGTTGCGTTCTTGTAAAAATGAGCGGTGGCAGTTATCTGACATCATTTGTTGTTGCTCTTTGTCATCTTTACAGAAGCAACAGATGATTAACCGAGCCTCTCGATTAGAAGTATTAGAAAATGACTATAGTATCATTCTACCATTATTATAGAAATGTAAGAGGGAAATTCGAACTTTTTTAGTTTGGTTTTAGGTCAATAAAGAAGAGTAATTATTCCTTTTTTTAACGGAAGAAATAGGAGTCGAAGGAAGGCACTGGTTGAAATCTTTACGTTTGGGGTCGTATAACGTATTGTAATACGACCAATAATTAAGGGGTTCACTGCTAATGACACGTTCTTTTAGACATGTCACAAGTGCGTACGACAGTTCGCATCTTCTAAATAGCTATTGTCATGATGATGATGATATATTATGTTGTGTAGATAGTGGGGTCATACAGCCAAATACAGCTGGGAATACACTTTTATGAGTTGCCATTCCATTTGAGGAGCAACCATAATATCTACACCATGCAAATTCGGACATAGTGCTGCTGATGATACCCACAACATTTCTGATGTGACCGGTTACACAGTTATCAAGTGTTGGTCAGGCAGTTTTGGTGGAGTTTTTCAGTTAACCTTCATACCATTCCAATTCCAATTCCAAGATCAGCTTCAGTCTAGGTTCAAAATTCCGGAGAAATTCCTTCCGGTCACGGGCACGGAATCTAGCCAGAACCGGAATGCCAACCGAAACTTTGATTTAGTTCCGGTCATTTCCGGAGTTTTTATGTGTCACAGATGACTATCAAAGGTCATTAATGTTAAGTAATTGATGATACGACTGTCACATCTCCGTCTCCTTAATTAAAAAGTCCGGAAAAAGCGATACCTAAAAAAAATGATTCCAGCAACTCCGGGACCAAAAACCTGGAAAATGGCCCGGAACCGGAATTTCGCCTGGAATTTCTCCGGAATTTCGAACCTAGCAACCCGAAATTCGCCCGCCGGCTCGAGCCAAAAGAAACAGAAGAAGGAGAAGAGTCAGAAGCAGAGCAAGAAAAAGCAGCAGCGTCAGAAGCAGAAGTCAAACAAGGTAAGAAGAGGAAGTCAAGGCGGTGCCAACTCAGGCGGAAGAGGAAGATGCAGGAACAGGCGTTAGAGTTTGAGACTCGACGTCAAAATGCACATCAATCATCCATAATTCATAGAACAAATGCATTCAACCATCACCTGCACAAGCAATATGGCTTCATAGCCGATCCGTCCCGTCCACCGTGGCAAAATGCAAGAAGAATCATCTTCAACATGCTAGAGGAACTCTACTTCAGTCAGCCAAAAAGCAAAGCAATATTCATCTTCACAAAGCAAGCTCTCCCTCCGGGGACCATCTCTCTCCTATCCAATGGTCTAAAGTTCTGTCGACTTGCGTCAAAACCAACAAACAACATCGAGAAGTCAATCAAGCGAATTCAAGACGACGAACGCACAAGATTCTTTGTCCAAGAAGTGCTACATGACAACAATAATGACAATGATTTCAATCCAAAGCTGTACATCAACAATCCAGAATGGGAGCCCCCCAGGCCTCATTTGAGATCAAATCAGCCATCGATTACTTCGCTGAGCACGTCAGAATCAACCAAAACAAGTTCTCCAAAGCATAAGTCGATCGAAACACCACTGTGTTGCAATTCATGCCCTCCATAGCCTCAAGAATCATGAAAAGTGTCTGTCTATGTTTATGATTGAACAGGCGGGAAAAATACTTACTAGCTTTTTTTCACGTAGAAACGCCAACTGGCGATTTTTCCAGCGAATAGGCGTTTTACTATCGTGAATTGGCGTTACGCTATGGCCAATATGCCAGTTGAATTGATGTGGAAAATTAGTAGCCAATGATGTGAGGATCAAGACGCGAGGTTGGGGGTTTTTGTACGACAAGTATTGATCGAACTACATTACAATTACACAATTTAGGACCCTTCTCTGCAAAAAATGCCATAGGACACTTCATTTAGTGCTCGTACCTACTGTTAGATATAACCAGAGTAGGAGCTAACCCTAACAAGGCATCAGAATGACAGTGACGTTTGTGCTTGATGCAAACCGAATATTCTAATCTATTCCAAACTGTTCATTGACCTCTCCCCTCTTTCTCCATCAGATACCCAGATACCTCAAGCCAATCAACCCTACCAGATTCCTATCTATCGATTCTGACACTCTTCGACATAAAAAAGAGATGCATCTTGCATTTTTGGTGTCTTCAACTTTCACATGGGAATTAGTATAAGATCTCGTAGATGCATTTGTTCTTTGAAACCATCTCCTTCCACCTTTTCACTTCGCGCGAACTGTTACACCGACGGCAGTTCGGCGTCAGTGAGGTTTTACAGGTACGATAGCTTTCAATCAGTTGATTTGTTTAGAAGAGCAGTGTCGTGCAGTAGATTCTTCCTCAATGTTGGCATTCATTACAGCGTCTGAAAGCACAAGAGGAAGTTTATTTGAGTAATATAAGTACATCATTCTCATAGTGAACCGAAGTTGACCGAAGTATCATTCGACATCGATACTACTAAAATTGCAAGAAGGAATCTTGAAGACAGAATCATCATGGCGTGGAGAAGCAGCGGTACCAATAATGCCGAAATGGTGGATAAACTCACCAGTAAGTCTCATGTAACTGATGTTCTTGATGGCATGCATTAAGATGCTTGATTGTATGGTCTGTTTGTGGGCTTTCGATGACTTTCATATTCGATGCATCTGCGAGTTGCAAATATGTTCTCTGTCAACTCCATCTGTTCTGAATGAACTCTCGATTCAATGTTTCGATTTGCAACTGCTTTGGATGCAAGCACTTGGCTAGAGATTGCATCATGTTCTCCGAGTTCAAGCATCTGATTCGATTGATGATTGTTGATTTGCAGATGTTCACATAAAAGTCTTGTTGCCAGCTTATGCATTCTCTGTACCTCTTTGATAATATAATGCACATCCAACTAAACATTCTCTTCATTATGTTTCTTCCTCTCCTCTACCATCACTTTGTCCAAGGGTTCGGAGTGATCACAAGCGATCACATTGAAAGAGCCTTCCGTAGGGTGGATCGTAAATTCTTTGTTCCCATGGTGCGTATGCATACCTTTCATGTTCTGCATCACACTGCACACTTCATACATGCATTCCAACATTGATTCGTTTATATTATTACTCTCTACTACAACACATTGATAGGGAAGTGAATCTATAGCTCACTGCGATCAGCCCCTCAAGGAGGGCAATGTGCATATCTCTGCTCCGCATATTTATGCATCGGCCATGGAGGCTTTGGACTTGGAGCCGAATAGTTCATTGAGCTTCTTGAACATTGGCAGTGGAACTGGATACATCTCTTGTATTGTGGCGGAGATTTTGGGGCCCAAGTCTATCCATTGTGGTATGTACAGAGTTCTGATTGGAGTTCTTGAGCCATCAAGGCTGTCTGTGGTTGAAGTAGAATTCTTATATACTTCTTTCTCTGTACCAACAGGAGTAGAGCTTCACGATGACGTGATTGAGCATTGCAAAACGTCTATTGCCAAATGGAAGACTAATGCAGTTGAAGAGCAAGGAAATGTGAGCACTTTTCACTTTATGGATACTACCCCAAACATCCAGATAGTCAAGGGAAATGGTTTGAACATTGTTAGTGACAAAGGAGAGAGTGTGGTTGGTTTTGACAGAATCTACATTGGTGCTGCTGTGGATAAGGGTGCTTTCAAGAGCATTGTTAAGTTGCTAAGTCCCGGGGGCATACTTGTTGGGCCTGGTGAGTCATTTGCATGTGTTACCAATACATGATATGTGACAATAAATCAGCAATCTCATTAGTACATTGTATTTCATCTGAACACATCATAAGTTGAGGATGAACTTGTCAAGGTTGTACGTGTAGGCAATATATCTTTCGAATTGGAAGAGGACATGGCTGACTCGAGAATGGATGAAGAGTTTACTTCTCACATCCTGTCAGGTGTTCGATTTGCTCCGATCCTCCTTCATCCACCCAACCCGACTGTACTTCCGGCTCATGTCTGGGATCCAACCATGTCTATCTTCTACCCAATTGAGCATAAACGTGCAAGTATGGAAGTTTTGATGTGCTCCAATTCAGCAGTGGTACAGCCGCTGCCTCCGGTTCCGGCTCAAGAAGAGAAGATAAATGCTGCTGCAATGCTGCCTAGAGGGGTGTGGATGGAGATCCTGTCGTTTACACACCGAAAGTGTAAGTGCGTGTATTCCTTTGATACAATACTAGCTTCACTATGTCATTTCTGACACCACAGCGCACTCATGTGTAGGGTTTGAACCAAAGGAGGATGAAGTGGTTTACCTCAAGCGACGCCTTCGGGAAGAAAAGGCTCGAGCAGCGAGAGCGGAACAAGCTCGCCGCGAAGCTGAAGAAAGGTGCAGAGACGCCGAAAGAGAAAAGGCCATGCATAGAATGCTAGCTCGTCGTTGGCACAATCGTTTGAATGCAGTGCTGGCTGCTCAAGAGCAGCACCGAGCTCCTCAAGCTGAGATCCAACCTGCAATTGCTCTAGATTTGGTGGATGATACTATTGGAGGCTTTTTGCATGGAGGTGGAAACGTTGGCGGTCTTGCTGGCTTGAGAGCATTGCTTCAGCAGCACCTTGATGAGGATCTCCACCAAGCAGAAGAGCAAGATGAGTCTGAGGAAAGTGAGGAGGAGGAGGAGGATGAAGTGGAGGAAATGGATCACGAGATGGAAGAAGTAGAACCGGATGTAGAAGAGCCACAGCAGGAGGATATTAGCTTGTTTGATTTGTTGGAAGATGATCATCAATCAGTGGATGATGTAGGAGATGTGCCGTTAGCAGCAGGTCTGCCGCTACCAGAGTCGATAGACGATTCTGTCATGATGGATGTAGACAGTGCAAAGAGGAGGGCTTATGATCAGCCACGCACTGTCTCCATATCGAGTGGCGACCTCTGATGAAAAGATGCTCATAATTTGCCTGTTTAACCACCCTGTAGAATAACTTTTCTTATTAATGATGTACCAACGAGCCTATTGCTAGCCTACCTACTCAATGCACCTTTTATTGACTGTGAGTCAGTAACACTGCCAAATATCCCACCTTGAGCAGCAATCATCTCCATGCCAACTTCGTGGAACTTTTCAAAGTAGGATGCACAGCAATCTTTCAGTACAATGCACTTGATGCCCCTATCTGCTGCCTCACGCACTGTCGAATGAACACACACCTCAGTGGTTACACCGCAAACAATCAGAGTGTCAATGTCGGCATTTCGAAGGATGAGGTCCAAGTCGGTCATAAAGAAGGCACCCTTTCCAGGCTTATCAATAATCGTCTCGTTTCGTTCGGGTGCCAGCTCAGGAATGAACTCTCCACCCCAATCTCCTCTCACTAAGGAACGGCCCTTGCCACTACTTGCGCCGATAGAAGTACAGCCTGATGCCTTCAAATGCGTCAAGTCTGCAAGATTAGAGCGGTGCCCTTCCCTGGTATGAATAATCGTAAGACCAGCAGATCTAGCGCACTGAAGAACTGCTTTTGTTGGAGCAATAATGTGGCCAAGTTTGGAAGCTTCATTTCCAAGCGATTCTCCAAACCCACCTCGTGACATAAAGTCATTTTGCATGTCAATCAGAAGGAGACCGGTATTCTTAAGGTTCACTTGTACTGGGGAAGGTACAGCTGGGATTGCCGTGAGACTGCCGTGATCACTGAAACGACTATTTTCAATTACATCATTGATGGCTCCTTGTGCCTCGAACGGTGAGACAATGCGCGTGCTTGTGGACTCTTCAACCCCACCATTGTCGTTCTTCGCCATACACGATATCCGTTCTGCCGTTGCCCATTCAATGTTATCTGTGTGCCTGAGTCTGGAAAGGACCTTATCAAGCTCGTGAACAACTGCCGGAGCACCAGCTACAAAGGTGTGCATACCAAGACAAACGACTGTGGGACGCCCCGACTCACGCGATTCCTTTGCCAGCTGTAAAATGTGACTCTCCAAGGCAGCAGCATATTCTCTCGGTGACAATTTCCTCTCAAGGATGAGAGAAAAGTCGTTGGTCTCCATCGAGTACGGAATGCAGACCAACGCTTTGTCAGTTGCCTCCTTTCCCTCAAGCAAAAATGGCGCGTCGTCGTCTACAAAGTCAAGCAGTGTGCCTACACCGGAAGCCAGCAAAAGTTTCGGGGTTGAACAAGTCACGGAAAAACCCGGAGTTAGCCAAGTCACGTTCTTGCTCCCAAAGGCAGCCTCCGTCGACTTGATGCAACGCGAAATGGCGTTTCTTTCCTCATCTGTTGTCAATTCGGCGTGTCCACCAGTTGAGTTGTTGGTTCCGTGTGCGCCGATTTCCCACCCACAGGTGTGCTTTAGTCTATGAAGTTGTGCCAGAACACTTTCGTCCTGAACAAGATCGCTGCTAACGACAGCAGTACACGGAATGTCGTGTTGTTTGAATAAGCTTCCAAGGCGCGCAAGGCCTCGATTGTTGCCGTAATCTCGCCACCCTCGGTTGGCAATTTCGGGTTGAACACGATTGAGATGCGGTTGAACGCTAGACCCGAATTCATCATTGCTAAACGCTTCAACATTAATGACAGGGACAACCCAAACACTGCCGGAATCACTGCCGGCCCAATTTGGAGGTACTTCGACTCTTGTCATCCCATCTCCATACCTGGCTTTACAGTTATTAATGGTACTAGTAGAAGCATTTGAGATTTGTTCTGCGCCAACGACGTCATTCGGAAGCAGACCTAGAGCGTTTGCCATGGGACGAGGATCGGGAAATCGTAGAGTAAAGTCTTGAAATGCATCCGAATTTCGAATCTTGTAACAGTCTCCAAAATCCATCGGAGAGGGTTCATCCATGCTCATCAAAGCATCAACCACCTCTTTTGTATTCATGATGAAGACATTCACATCCGGCCCGAGGCTGACAGGAAAATCATGCCAGGTGCCTTTTTTGATAATTATTCCACAGCCAGCTGGAATCAGATACCCCTTTAGTCGGGAAATATCTGGAAAACAGCGCTGCTCTACCGACAAATCCTCACGATCGTGGGTAGGCTCGCCTAAGATCATCAATCCGGGATTCTTGCCAATCAAAATGAAGCCTTGGGTCATCTCCATATGCCGCTCTAACCATGCAATACGTGGGTCGTCTCTCCATGAAACTTTGGCTTGTCTAACTACAGGTTGATCTTTCCAATCCGCTTGATCAAAATTGCCTCCCTCGATTACATTGGCATAAAAGGGGATGTGAACCTCTTCGTCTATACAATCCTCCGCATCGCATATGAACCACCCGACATTGCTAGTGTTTTCTTTTGTAGCCAAGACAATCTCGATAAAGTGGTCGACCGGTTCGTCGCCGCTGGCGTCATTGTTTGAGGTAGCTGCGGGATGACTTTCTTTCTGACCCATCCCTAGCTTCTTGAGCTGTGTGCTAATGCCGGCAATCCATTTATTTCTCCCTCCGCTGTAATCGACAATATCTGTTGACGACCTTCGTCGACCGGGGGTCTTTTCGCTGGAACTGATCTGAAGACTGGTCACTCTTCTATTCATTTTCTGATGCTATGCGGCTGATGTCTGAGCTGACGAAACTGCAAGCACTGATGTTCAGTCTTACCGAGTCAACACTTCGACACGAGAACTTGGCTCCGACGAAAGTTTTCGACGGCTTGTTTGAAATAATTCTTTGAAAACGTTTCTGACCGCAAATTCAAAACAGGACCTCTTGAGGTTGAACTTCCCTCCACTTCCCATTTGTTCTCGTCTGATTGTAACCTCAATCAAATAGTCAGCCTATGAAAAGAGTGCCACTTTGTCTAGATATATTCATATTTGATAGTCTCGAAGAGCTAAGTGTGGTGTAATGTTGTGTGGAGTGTGGAGACAACCTTGATGATAATGCGATGCGTCTAGTGATCAAATGATGCCATCAGACTTCATTCTTCAAAGCTTATAGAAGTTGAAAAATTGCGTGAAGCTGCCATTTCAGTGACGGGTTGTTAAATAAGATAGAAACGTGTTAGTCGAACAACTTACTTTAATTCAACGCTGATACGAAGCCCAATGCCCTCTGCTCCCAGGTTGAAATTGCATGTTCACATAGGGATATCTTAATCTACACGAGATCGTTTCCTACCAGCCAAGTCGTTCTCGTTGGCCTCTTCCTCACTATTGACATCTTCATTATCTTCCTCCTTAACAGATTGGAGATGACTATTTGACAGAGGAAGGTCTCCGTCGTCATCTTCACTGGCTTTTCCTTGTGCTGCGTACAGATGGTCGTGTACGAATTGCAGCAAATCGCTTTCAGAGTATTCAATGGTGGAACTCGTATCTAGGTTGTATCGCATTGTACTTGCAAGCTCGTCCAAGCACTCCATGAAATTCTCTTTTGGAAGATGATCAACGTGCTTGATCGCATGCAACATCAGTGTGCGTTCCTTCTCCAATTCTAGGATTGCGAATCCCAGTGGCGGCGAATCGTCCGAGCAAGACTCATTCCGAATTAGAAGCAGCATTGCAATCGATGCGTTGTGAAGATTCAGTTGAATATCGGATGGACCTGCTGAACTCGGCGGCTCTGCTTCATCATTCTGCGTGTGTGCTGAAGTGCCAGTCTCCGATGATGCATTTAGGAAGGTGCACACTCGATCCATAGCGTTTATGTCAACCCTTCGAAGCCTAAAGCCCGCTGATTCTTCTGCTTCTTTTCCGTCATACATTGATTTAAGGGCAATGTCAACTTCATTTTGCTTTGTGCCCATGTCACGACACAAGACTCTCTTGCAATCCTTTGCTGGTTCAGATAAGGAGAGCCCTGCAACGCCGAAAAGACCTTCTGCCAAGCATTCCGAATCATGTGTCTCTGTCAATCCAGACTTGTTGTTAGAGCACAGCCTTTTCGACAAATCGGGCTGTATCTCCTTCTCTTTGGTACCATACCCTTCATTCGTGGCTGATGCAGCAAGAGCTGAAGCAGGAGGAGAGAAGGATCTCCCATTGGACAACTTGGCACGCTTCGTCTGGGCAAGCACCGTCTTTTTCGCAGCATAACATTCGCGTGCAGCCTCGGCCGCAGCCATTACTTCAACCATGGATGAACATTCCGGAAACAACATGGAAAGGAGCTTGGCGGATGATCTGTGTTTCGACTCTCGTTTGGTCGAGCCAGTCCCTACGCTTTCGATCCGATGTGGCACCATTTCTTCTTGCTCTCGCGCGGCTGTCGGCGATGAATGCTCCCCGCCGTTGTTTCCTTCTTGCTTCGATTGGCGTGTGGGTGATGGAGTCGCTTGGGAAGTAAACGAATCTTTCCTCTTGCGACTTGGCTCATTATTATTTGTGACATCCCCTCTTCTTTGAGGTGACAACGCCGATGGTTTCGCTTGCGAATGCTCCAAAGGCGACTCCCAATAGTCCATGATATTCGCCGATTCTTTGCACTCCACAAGTCGCTTCGGGAAGTAGAGTTTCAATGAAGCAGTGCATTGGTACAGTGATCGATCTTTGGGCAAGGGCGTCCCTCCATCAGCATTGATTTGCACAAGATCGTATATGTATGACGGCGGTTCTCGAATCCTATAATCAATTTGCCACATTGCATGCAACAGTATACTACAAGCACGTGCTTCACTGGACTTGTTGGCATTTTCATATTCATCGTCCACCTCACTTGCACTAGATGCGCTGGGATATATTCCTGGATTGGTGCCACTCCCGGCAAACCCTCCAGAGGAAGACAACCCGCTAAGAATCACGTGCTCCGGTTTACTCTTTGTCATGGATACAGCTGTGCTAATCGAGGAGTCTTCACTAAAGTCTGGAGAAGAAGGCCTGGTATGTTGAGCGGCAGCAGCTGCTCCAGCAGGTGAAACTCCAATGGCAAGTTGTGAAGCAAGGTGGGGTGCCAACTCTTCGAGCGATGTTGGCACAGATCGAGAATTCTCGTCAATAATCCGAAGTAAGCCGGTACCAATGTCGAGCAAGATGCCATTCGGGTCAAAGACAACACTTTAATTATGAAAGGCATATAAAATAAGTATTGTCAATGCACCATGAATGTATAAATAGAATCAAAACATGTCCACTCACCCAGGAATCAAAGCAGCCAAAGCCTTACGACTAGCATCATGCTTGGCACCCCCCTTCGTCCCGCCCCTTCCCCGCCCGAGCTCCACTCCATTCACACGAACCGAAAGAATAAAATCCTGACCGAGACTACCATTATTCTTACTCTTGGCACCACTACTACCCTCCTCACCACCAACTTTTGAGATAACTTTATTATTTGCATCCTCCATCAATTCATACTTGGGCATCTCCCAACGATACTTACTACATAATTCATGCAAGGCACTCACACCCGATTTACCAATCAACCCACCCAAAAACACATGTGATACCGATGATGACAATGGAGATGAGAATGCCCCTATTCCTCGAGTAGGGAGAGATTCGGTATTTCGTCGTTTATGCCTTCCGGGTGCATAATAATTTGAATGGTTGTTATTATTGCCAGTGTTACTGGTACTAGTGGCACCAGTACTACCGAGTGTACCGAGGGAAGAGGAGGATCCTCTCGGTGAATAACTTTGGTAGAATCCTCGTTTGTTTTGACGTTGATTCCGCTGTTGTATTATTTTGGTGTTATTGTGACGGATGTTTGGATGACTGGTGGTGGTATTGTGGATATTCGTGCTGTTGTTAGTAGTAGTAGGACCAGAATCTGGATTGGAAGCACTGCGATGACTACCACTTCCGAGGGAGGAGACAGAGTCATTACCCCCGCTTTCTCGTTTTTTGGATCGTTTCTTCTCGTGTGATGATGAATTATTTTGTATCTTGTTGTTGTTGCTGCTGTTGTTGGTTGTTGTCTTGTTTAGACTATTACTATTGGATGGATCAATTGCTTTGTTGGATTCGTTCTTCTTGCGAGTAGTGACAGTATTGGTCTTTGGATTGTTCGGTTTCCATAAAGTTCGTTGTCTGTGATTGGATGTGGTCGATTCTCCAACGTGTGCACTGGATGCATCAGGATCCATAGACCAACCACCAACAGTAGGAGATGGCAACATTTCAACATTTCCAGCCGAGGCAGGGACATATGCCGATGCATTATTATGGTGGTGATGCAAAGGTGGTCCTTGATGAGCCATCATCGGATGATCTCCGTAAGCAATCCTGGCTGCAGCCCAAGCAGCACCCGCCGCAGCATTGGCATATTGCATGGCGTGTTCTCTCATTTGCTGTTCATAGAATTGTCGGGTGGCATCCAAAGACGATGATTGGGGCATGTGGTGCATTGGATGATGGAGAGAGGGAGGTGGTAAAAAGTTTGGGAATGGTGGGAGGGCATGATTCGGATGTGAATAGTGTGGTGGCGGTGGTTGGTGTGGATGCATATTATGATTGGTGTCAAAGCAGGGTCGGAAGTAGGGCAGTGGCATGTTCATTGGATATTGTAGAATTGATTGGTCTATTGGAGGCTGTTGTTGAAAAGACGTAGGTTCATTCGGTGAATTGAAATAGTGATTGTTTTCTTGACTTGGATTGTTGTTTGTTGCATCAGTGCCACCATCATCACCACCGCCATTATTGCTTTGTGATTTGTTGGAAGTATCAATGGCAGGGTCGGCAGCTCCTTCTTCTTCATTTTCGGACGCAGATGAAGGAGACACCGGTCGTTCTTGTACAGCAGGGACATCTTGCACATTATTTTGGCCTTCCATTTGAACTAAGCTTTGTGGCGTGTCGTTTATCAAGATTCAATAATGACCTATTCCAACCTAAGTGGAGCAAAAGCAATACGTTAGTTTGATTTGTCCATTCGAGATGTAATTATGAACATAATAAACATTGAGTTTTGCAAGAAACAGCAAGTCAGTTGTGTATTCAAGATGCAATTGTAATATTGTGAATACAAAGCAAACTTCAAGCCCACACAGAGAAAAATCTAGAACAGCCTCTAGAGAAGGGGTGATACATGGAACCAGGGCATATTCAGTATCAGATAATAGCAACTACAAGACACAGCCTAAACTTTGATGGAAATATATAAAAGGAACGCAGAAAACAGGATATCTAGAGAGAGAGAGCTTGGCAGAACAGCAAGTCCGCACATAGCAAAATCCAGACAATGCAGCAGTTAGAGGACAGTCTAGAAGGCGTTATGTGATACATTGGATCCAGACAATCAATATGATAGTATGACAACAATTGCAAGAGACAGCCTAAAAGGTGTGATCTACACGCTACACGTGCATAATAATCGCACTGATGGAATTACAGGAATCGAAAGCAGGAACACACCAAACACGTGATTTAGCATACAACAAGGATTTATCGGATGAGTCTTCCCCTCGAAAGACAGTTTTTTTCTGCACCAGAAAAAAGCAATATCAGCAATCAGAGCCAGCTAACGAAACGCCAAGGCATCTCACCTCAACAATCAATAAGACGAATAGTTTTGACTAGAGCTGGTGCGCTTCGTCTAGAGAGAAAAGTATTCTAGCATAGCAATGCGTAACCCTTCAGTTCTCCCCGCTCAGAGGTTGTAACAACAACAGCAGCAGGCCTTCGTTTTCAGGGGAAGAGCTTTTAGGCTGTTATTTTGTCTTTTTTTTTACCTAGTTCCTAAGGAGGCCCAGTCCCGTG
>JALLPI010000412.1:0-20487 GCA_036939935.1 Cyclotella atomus | reverse complement strand
GATTGATTGATTGATTGATTGATTGATTGATTGATTGATTGATTGATTGATTGATCCGAAGCTACGCAGTAAACTGACAGTTGAAATGCTTTTGTAGGAGCAGAGTAGTCTAATAATTTCTCACTCAAGAATCTGGAAGACACTTTTGAGATTCATTTGATACGTTACTCGACACCACGTCCATAGCATGACACCTGACCGAATGCTCAGAAAAAGGTGATCTAGAACAATCTAGAGAATCAATCTAGAATCCAGGTGGGGCCATGTCCAGGCTCTCCGTTTGGACCAAAGAACACGAAGAAAAGGATGCGAATCTAGCATGAAGAACGTGCTTCTTGATAGTCTGGAACACTCTGTGTTTTGTTCTAGAACCCAGACTAGGTTCTAGTACTGGCGAAAATTGCGACCACAAGTCGATCGGATTGCAAAAGCTGCACACAACAGAGAGATAGACAACACAAACAACAAACAAACTGAAACTGTAAACACCTCGCAACGAATCATGGTCAAGGACGCCTCGACCGAAGCCTCAAAGCCTCCCACTGAGCACAAAGAAACTGCGGCCGCTGACACCAAAAAGAGAGGCCGTGAAGAGATGGACGATGGCCCTCTTGTGAAGGCCCCTCGTGTAGACACAGCTGCCCACCCTGTCGATCAGGAACCCTGCGATGATGGATATGGCGTGCCTGCCGAAGACGACCAGACAGAAGAAAAGACGGTGGGCGAGTCAGTCACACAAGAGGAAAAAGACGACTCCTCTGAAGATGAGGCTCCCGCGCCACCAGAGTCACTACTGAAGCTTCAGTTCGCAAAGCCAGAGATGAACGATGAAGACTCCGCAAAGTTTCGGCAGGCGGATAATCGAAGGATTAAGGATGATAGAGCCGTGAGGAGTGCTCATAGCAAGTTGTTGAAGGCCAAGACGGAGGCTGCCAAGGCCCAGGCGAAGTACGAGGAGTGGTAAGTCACCGTTTACACTGAAAGTATGCTGTTCCTCTCAGTTTTCTGAATGACGGCTCTTGCCATATTTTGCAATCAGTCAACGAATCTACTCAGAAGCCAAGGCAAAAGCTGAGCTGAATGTCGAACGCGATGCTACTGCCCTCCTCCTCGAACCAACGTCTTGGAACACGTACTATCGTCATCTCCAATCCTTCTACGAACGAAATGGACACTGCAACTTTAAGAGAAACATTACAGATGCTGATGTGGCTGGTCTTAGCGAGGAGGCCGAAAAAGAGTTGAGGACCTTGAGCTGGTGGACTTGTAGACAGAGGAAAGCCAAGAGGCAGGGAGAGTTGGAGGGTTATAAAGTTCATTTGTTGAATCGACTGAATTTCGAGTGGTCTCCTCATGCTGGTCCTGGTGAGATTTCATAACTATTCTTCTTTTGTTTTTATTATCAACCTCGGCTTATGTGCTCTGATATCATCTGATAGGTCCAGAGAAATGGATGAAGTCGTTTAACCTCCTCAAAGAGTACAAACAACAAAACGGTCACGTCAAGGTGCCAATCAAGCATATCGAACAGGGCTTCAAGCTTGGTTCGTGGCTAAAAACTCAGATCACCCAATACAGAAATAAACAGGATGGCAAGCAGCCAGCTCTATGTGATGACCGTGCTCGAATGCTCGAGGAGATTGGAGTACAATGGGGCCAAAAGCGCTTGACCACCCCTTGGGACGCTCGTTATGAAGATCTGCTGGATTTCAAGAGACGGTTCGGACATGTGAATGTTCCTTGGCAGGTGTGTTTAATTTCTGCTGTCGAAATTGCTCATTGCTTTCAAATCCCTTACTTCAGCTTGCATTTTCCTTTTCCAAACAGTGGAAAGAGAACATCAGTCTCGCGCAGTGGGTCAATTCTCAGGTGAGGTTTTATGTTTTCTCTTGCAGTATGCTGCAAGCACTGTACTGATCGAAAGCTCAATCTATCTTGCTTGATATCAGAGAAAAAAATACAAGGACTTGAGCGATGGGAAGAGGAATAACTTGAGTGCTGAGCAAGTTTCTCGCCTCAACAGTATTGGTGCGCATCTCCAAGATTTACTTCATCTTTAGCTAGCCCATCTCACAATACTCGTTTTCTTCTTGTGCCCTTATCATTCAGGTTTCAAGTGGAGCACCTGTGGCCGTGGGCGATACAATCAAGAGGAAGAAACAAATACTCCGGTAAATCCTACCCCTCCTCAAGATGAAAATGCAACTGAACCAGCCAATGATCAAGTAACTGCAGCACCAGTCCCAAATCCGAACTACGCTTCCGGATCTTCAAGCTCAGGGCACGATGCACCATTCTACCCACCGCCACCTCAATACTTCACTCGATTCCCCGTTGTAGATCCACAACTGTTCAACGAACACTACGCCAATGCCCAACGCTTTGCCCAACAAGCACATCAAAACAATGACCCAAACCTTTCTTACCTCCAATATGCATATCATATGAACCAGTTGAATCATCAGTTCAACAATCCCGCGAACTCGCAGATGAGAGAGCAAATGAATCAGATGTTTGCTGGCGTGGTGCATGGAAATGGTGCTAATGGACCAGGTACCTTTAATGGCCATTCTACTGGGCATTCAATTAGTAACTCCAGCTGACGAGGAGTCTGTGTGTAGACAGTACAGCAACTGAAAGATAAGCAATAGTTCGATACCTCTAGATATTTTAACAGTTTCCTGCAGTATAGTGGGGCCCTCCATAAAAGTAAATTGCTCATCAGGTTTACTGTCAATGAAATAATTAGTGTAGAAAATCCATTTGGAAGAGGACTAGAGACCTCAGGTGGCAAAAGATATCCAGGATAACAGGTAACTTTTTTGATTTCTAACGTAACTACCTGTAAGGCCATTTTGATCCAAAAACTCCACCTCCCCGCGCTCCCCGCCACCCGCCACTTCAGGGAACAATGGGAGTGTGATGATTGGTTGTCTGACTCTTCTCTATAGATGGCAAATTCAAACCGTAAGCACTCATTATCTATCAAAGCGACGACGAAATGTGACACTGCAATGATTATGAATTCTATCGTTGTCCTCTCATCCTCGTTTGAGCCGCGGCACTTCGGTGCTGGAGCTTGCGAGTGATGTACATGGGGGCAACCCTAATTTATGTTGAGGATTATGTACTGCGACCATACTCTCTGAGCAGAAAGATACGAACTATTGCTGCCTTCATTTATTGCTGATTTGTGGTTTGATGTCTCACTGCTGGCCGCTGTCGCTTCATTCAGGTTTCAGTAGCAAGACGGCTCAAGTTGTGGCAATAAACCGATCAAGATCCTGCAGGACAACACAACATGCTCGGTCATCGCCAAGATGAAAGAGCATTCGAATGTCAGAGGTCGAACTGGAAAATGTATTCATGACAGCAGTGTCTTTGATGTGACGTGCAGCTATATTACCATGTGGTCATCGCTCATCACCAAGATGGAAGAGCACTAGAATCAGATGTCGAAGCTTTTTGCTGTCAAAGTGAAAGTGTACTTAGGTTGCAAACAGGGAGCAGTGTCTTTGAAGGTCTTTGATATGAGGTGCATCTACTAGCATGTGTGTTGACAACACGTTACACTTATGGCACTTCTGTTTCAGCCTCGAGCCCCAGTTATTCACAGTGCAAAGAATTGTGCGAAGATTACACAATGATTTTCGTAAGAAGATCTGTTCATGTCATAGACCATTTGATATGAAGTTATTTAATAAGAATAGGCCATTGGCCGGTAGCTTCAAGGCACAACTTCTCGTCTAGATATAAGTCTCAAGGCTCTGTCTTCTGATTTCGCTCCATGCACCACAACTCTATTCAATGATAGACTTTCTACAAAAAGCGCATGTATCTTTACTAGCCAGCCATTCATCAATACATTCCTTATGAAAACAGTGTCCACAACTGGTAAGCTTCCGCAGCTCATCTCCCTCTTCATACGCAAACTGACAAACCAAGCACTTTACTTGAGTGTGATTCTCATCCTTTCCTTCCGCCATAGAAGCTGTAAATTTGACCAAAGGAATAGATTCAATCATCTCTTTCGCCACGAGAGCCCACCTCTCTTCCTTTACATCGCCAATCCTTTCGCCCAAACGAAGGAGAGCATCATAACTCATCTCTCCTTCCTCGTACTCCGAGTCTTCTTCAACTTCGGGATCTTCCTCTGCCATCGCAGCCTGAAGGGCTTCCAAATCCTCTTGTGAGAATTGATCGGCGTGTTCACGTAGGAAATTGGAGCTCATTTGATAGCTTGCCATTGCCTCCTCGGCCATTAATTGACGTGCAAGAGATTCGGATTCGGACATTTCACGTTGGAGGCGCTGCTCTTCCGTTTCTTCGACTTCCTTTGCATCTGGTGAATTGATCACAATGTCTCCATCGTGGTTGGGAAAGGATGTGTCACACTCATTGTTGCATTCGGGGGTGTTGTTCGAATTGGCAGCCGCATCGCGATTCACGGGTGTTTCAAAGTTCATCTGAATGGGAGAGATCTGAACAGAAGAATCGTCGTCATCCCTGCAATCTTTTAGCGGTGCGACTCCCGGTGTTTGGAACTTGGGAGAATGTCTAGTGGAATCGTCTTTGCAGGCTGTGTTGCAAATGCTGGGTGGATCCATGACTGTCACGCGAGGCGTTTCATTCATGATTTGGGTTTTGTAGATGATGTGTTTTTCGGTAGAAACAAGACAAGTGAAGGTGCTCTCAGCGGGATGATTGATCTATGAGCTGAATGATTCTTGAGACGACAAAGAGTGGTGGTGCTTTGCTCGGGAATGATTGGATTCTGTGGTGGATTGTCTCAGTGGTTTTGATTGGCATTGATTTTTGTTGGCAAAAACTGTGCGGGTATCCAAAAGGTATCTTTTCTATTTTCGTTTTCGAAATATTCAACCCGCCATCCATCCCGTTACGCTCTAATAACACCCGCCAGATCAAATCGGAACCCGTCGAGACAGATTAGGTAGAGAATAGAGAGACTAACCAAAGCAACAAACCGCAAGCAGACAAGGAGGAGCGTGGCATTCACAGAGTGAGGAGAACCATGTCAACAGCCGCAGCTCCAAGCGGCCAAGCTTCCCTAAGCCAACAATTGGGTGCAGCCCGAATCGTAACGCCAAGAGACGACACGGCCGTCCTCAAATTAATCCCACTCAACAAACAAGACTGTCAGATGCATCTTCGAAAACAACAGCAATCATCATCAATCCCTTCACCCGACGTGAATCATCGACCCATCATTCTAAAACTAAGCCACGTTTTGGACGTCGACACCGTAAGCTACAAAAGCGATACCGCCAGTGTGATTCACGCACGAAGATTCCAAGATGGCAGTGTGGCCGCCTCCGTTCTCCTCGGGCGTAATGAGACTACGGGGATTAAGCAAAGTTCCGTTTCTCGTGCTCTGTGCGAGGTGTCATTTTCACGAAGCGATTCAAACAAAATATCCGGAAAGACTCTCGATGGTAGCCAAATGACGGAGTCGTCATTAGTCGCATATCTCAGCATGAGAAAAGCACCTAATCAACATGCAGTTCATTTAGATGGAAAAATTGTCAGCGAACCGCTCGGTAGAACTATACCGATTAGAGATGGATCCATGATTTCATTGTGGGGGGCATTTGAATTTTGCTACCTGGTCAAAATTCAGAGTGAAGACGATACTACTACGACAACTCGAAATTCAAGGGAGGAGGAGCCACCATTAAAGAAACGTGCCAAATCTCCTCAGGAATCAACTAAAAAGCCGTCGGAGATTCAAGTGATACGAAAGAGAGCGCATCAGTTGATGGTGGGAGAGTCTGAGTGTGCAATGTGTATGGAAATATTGATCAAGTCTACTTTTGCTATTCCGTGGT
Organism: Cyclotella atomus; assembly: GCA_036939935.1. Taxonomy (NCBI): domain Eukaryota; phylum Bacillariophyta; class Thalassiosirophyceae; order Thalassiosirales; family Thalassiosiraceae; genus Cyclotella; species Cyclotella atomus. The sequence goes on along the minus strand of JALLPI010000412.1, from coordinate 14,641 downwards.
ACGTGAATTGTGTCGATTGATGACAATGCACTGTTGCGTTTCAATTCACATTCTGCCTGTACTCTTTGTTTCACAGCAGTCACGCATTCTGCGCCGAATGCACGGAGAGTTGCAATAATGTCTGTCCTTACTGCAGAGGACCTGTGGAGAGGTGGATGCCGGCGAGATCCATCGACACAATGATCTGGGCAATTGCACTACAGGGATGTTTTGATCCAGATAATGCCAGAGCTTATCTTGAACGGCGGAAAGAGAATGGAGATCAAGATCCCACCGATGAAGAAAGAGCATGTATTATGGGCGAGGGAGCTGCTGATAACGGGTCAAATGGTTATTACATGCCTTCTCCACCGAGAAATCATAACGTGACAACAATGCCTGCTATATTCCCCCAAAATGCTCTGAATGGTGCTTCAAACTTGGCATTTTTAGGCAACAATATGATTGTGAATGCATCTTCTAGAAGTAATGGAAAGAGAGGTGCATCTGCAGATGATGCTATATGTCTGGACAGCCCCTGACTTTGTACAACTATTCCATAACTTTTGCTAAGGAAACAACGCATTTATTATCAAATAACCACGGTAGTTTGTTTCAGTTAGATGTAATGTATGTCTGTTTGTAAAGTGTCAAGAGCAATCAGCTTCTGATTCACAGCAACTGAGACTGGATCCGTTTGTTGCACATTCAAGTCTCTCAATCAAAACTGCCACCCTCCTCCAGCTTCATGGGGAACAATGTGCTCAGAAACTTCTCCAAATCAACAGCACAACCATAATAACTACTTCCCGCTCCATTGTATATCTTACAATTGTTCACCATCTTCATCATGTCAGCATACAACTGGTGTTTGCTCTTGTAATGATCACCCTTTCTCACACGACGTTCCATGGTGCGCAAATCAATCGGATCTTTGATGGTTTCAAGATAATCGGTGACCTCAGTGGTATCTACTGCTTCCCTAAAACACCAAGAAAATTGTTTCTCTTGCACCTTTTGAACCAAAGTCAACAATTCCTTTTTGAGAAGATCCTTCCTTTGGTCACTGTCTTTAAAACCCCCGGTCGAGGTAATTAGATCAGACAGTGTCCACCCAGCCTCTTTCACGCCTGGTATAACCAATGCACGATGAGCAGATGAATACTTTGAATTGTTGTTCTCGACCTTTCGAGAGAAATCGGAAGGGAGGGGAGGATAGACAATCTTGTCGGATTTGGAGGTTGACTTGACACGTTCAAGGATGAATTCTTTTTGAGCCGCAACTACTTCGGGGATGCGTGTAAAATTGATAGAGGGGTGGATGTAACATTCCATAATGGTACCTCCATCATAGTCTTTAATGAGGCCCTGGTATCGTGCCTTTGGCATTTGCACTGCCTATGATTTGTGAGGCGCTTTGAAGGTGAGCATCTTCATTTATGAAAAGTGTACAGCAAAAATGCACATAGCAACTGACCTTGGTAAAACCCTGCTTTTTGAAATAACCAATGGCATAATTATCAGCATACGTGATCATATATTCAATCCCTTCCGTAACAGCATGCATCTTGAGCAAATTCATCAATTTCGTCCCGTATCCCTTAACCTGCTGAGAAGCACTCACTGCACAAAATGCAATTTCTGCAAATCTCATTTCAGGATAGCTTCTGTAACAAATGCCCCCTATAATTTCTTCATCGGTATACTTTTTATTGGGGTCATCACTCAATAGAGCTAGGGATTTATGACGCCTGTCAAAGACTAGACGGGCAATGTATTCTTTGGGCATTTTGGGCAATTGCTTTGCAAAGAGGGATTTGAGGCCGATTAAACGGATTAGAGATTCGCGTTTGTTGTCATTGCGCACTATGATGCGTTTGATGGAGTCATATTCGTTGGGCGGGAGAGTCGGGACATCGTTGGCCTCTTCAATATCGTCTTCGGTGTTTTCGTTGTCTGACGAGGACGATTCGACTGACTTTGATTCATCTAGCTGCTCCTGCTGCTGCTCAATTCTGTCGTCTTCTTCAGATGTAGGAGGGGCCTTGCGCTTCTTTTTGGATAGAGTCATGGTAGGGAGATGTTTGTGCTTTGTTGTGGTGCCGTATGGTTCTTCGGTCTTCCTTTATCTACACATAAATCTACGTAAATACTCTGTTTTAAGAGCTAACATATCTACCATAACACACACACACAAGTTTCTCTCTGATGGTGTGGTAATTGTTGATTTCATTTCATCTCCTGCTGTGGTAAATGCTTCCAGTTTTTCTTCACTGTAGGGGAGGGGACTGTAAACTGTAATGCAACAAAGGCACTGAAGTAGTCTGAAGTGTTTAATCTTGGTGAGTAATAAATGTGATCGGCAAAAAGGTCCGTCCATGCGCTGGGTAACTTGAACAAGTAGTACTCAACACCCTTCAGATGGGTTGGGTCTCTTGAGAACATGGCAGTTGAAAGACGTTGAGAATATAAAGAGTCTAAATAGGCTTTCTAATAATTGGAATGTCCAACTCCAACTGCTATGGGTATGAAAATGAAAGCATTGTCAAGCATTGTCGGCATTTATGGGTTGCTTGCTATGTCTGTTTTAAGAGTGATCGGGAGTTGCCATTTTTTGGTCAGCAGCAAATGGCGAGGTCTGTTATGATCATAATGAATTGTGTTGTTGTCAAAAAAATCTGAATAAACGAATATACACTGAAAGTGAAAGTTTGAAAGCTATTGAAATGTCCTTGATGAGTCTGTCTGGTAGAACTCTTGAAAATCGCTAATGTTGAAAATCAACTTTAAAGAGATCCATAGTTTAGAACAATACAGAAACCCTGGCAAAAGTTAATGGAGTAGGAACCCTGTAATCACCATCACACCTTGCTCTCCCTCAAATCGAAATTCTTGAAGCTTGGCAAGGAAACTTTTTCTAGACCATCTGCATGTTTCCCTTCTCCTTGTGTAACATTTTTTAATCAAGTTTGTCTGCACCTATGCCGCTGTTTGTAAGCTGAACTCTACTGGAGCTCAAAATGAGATACAATCGATGGCAGCAACACTTGCAGGCAGAGTCATCTTTGCTGCACAGTAATACGAAAAATTCTTCCACAAAGCAAAACAAGGCATTGAAAAACAATGATCTCTTGTCTAAATACATTATATTGCTTAACGCCTCTTGACATTCTTGGGGATCTTAGTAGGACGAACAGCATTAGCATTGGCTTTTCCTGCACTCTTTCCTTTGTTAGCCTTCTTCCTATCCTTAACTTCCTTCAAAGCAGCATCCCTCTGAGCACTACGGAAATCTGATTTCTGCGATGCCTTCTTCTTGATATCCTCGAGACTCAAACCAACAACGGCACGTTGAACCTTGTTGGTGCGAGTTCTGCGCTTTTTCAGGTTGGCTTCACTGAGACCCTTCTTGTGGAGACGACGCCATGCCTGAGTCCAGACGAGTTTGGCGGGCTTTTTACGTTGGAGGGTCAATGATTGGGCCTTGGATGAGCCGAGGAAGATGGGCTTTCCATCACGACGGATGAAGAGCTTTCCGGTTCCAGGCCAGATCCTGTATTCGGATAGAGCACACAATTCAGCTGTTTGTATAGGGAAAACATAGGTTAGAATTGGGATATTGATATTTGTTGAGAATTGCATTTGCTCAGACCACTTTGTCAAAGTAGAAGTAATTCAATTCAGGCATCCCCCAACGTCGGGTTTAATAGATACACGCTCATAACCACATTGGGATTGTCAATTGGAGTCTTGACGTTTTCACGCATGATTTCAGCGTAACGTTCGGTAGCATTTGCTAGTAGACGCTACCAACTGACTCCATTTGCGGCCGCATCGACTCCTCTCTCCGATCGAGAGCTCGAAATGGTAATTCCCATCACACCGCCACCGCATCAACTGAGATGTTAACAGCGGCGGCAATTATTACCCCACTGATCCTGACATTTTAACATGACAACCGACAATCATCTCATCGGAACGTACTCGCGATAACCATGGTTAATAATAGGCAACAGCCAGTAGTTGGTGAGGGGTGGCGAGAAGAGGAAAGAGGAGGAGAAGGAGGGAGGGAAGGGGCAATACATAGGAATTCGTACCTTTGTACGAGCCAAGTAAAGAGTAACATCCTTCCTTATCTACTGTGCAAAGTAAATATAGGTTTAAGTAAGAGGACGTAGTGATAATGCGTAAAAAATACTGTGTGGTAACGGAGGAAAAATGACTCCTAAAGATTCCTCCTTTCGTACTTTTGTTGCCCTATTTTCAGCGAACTCATTGTGTGATGCCAATCATTTGCCATCAACCGTCAACAAATCAAATCTCTCTCCCCCGTCTATCAAATGAATGCAAGTTCGGCAAGGGGATTGAAAGAACATTCATGCTTGGAAGATAAACGGTGGTTGGAAGATCGCAGGTAGACCGACGACATCAAACGACTGCCCAAGCGTCGCGACATATTGCAAAATAGCAGCTTGATAACAGCAAGATGAGGTTCCAAAGCATACTATCCGTGTTATCGGCCCTCATTGCGTCGGCTCATGCAGTCGATGAACTCAGAGGCAGCGCCAAACATCGAGAGATGCAATATTATAGCAGCTACAATTACAACAACGATGATAATGATACCTACGATGCATACTCAGATAATTCAACAGCCACGACGGTACAAACAACCACAACGAAGACAGCGGGCAATCTCACAGATACAATGCATCAAATCCAAGATATTGTAGTCAACCAAGTTCAGCAATACAAAGCTGTTGCTCAATCCAAAGGTTATGAATTCTACACAACTTCTCCATCTGAGTGGACTTCGAATCAGTGGGATTTTGTCACGGCACTTTTTGGCGGACTCATTCTGGCATGTTGCTTCTTCTCTCTGTGCTGTTCATACTGTTGCATCTACCGGCCCTACGACGATGAAGGTCAGGAAGCAATGACCAAAGCACAGTATCATAAGCGCATGCTGAACCAGCGATTGAATCGTCATAGGGCTAGATACAATGAAAAGAGATATGAGAGAGACGACGATACTATTGATGATAACACCATTGATGATACTGTATACACTTTGGAAAGTCAAAGCACTTACGGCCAGAGTTACTACGAACCGGGATCTCCCATGTCATACCAGAGTTCTGTGTATATTACCAGGAGAGAGGAGCGAAAACGTGCCGAGGAACAGAGGAAGAAGGAAGCCAACGAACAGAGGAGGAAAGAAGAGAGGAGGAGGGAAAGAGATGAGAAGAGAGAGGCACTCTTGAAGAAAAGCAGGGATGAGAAGAAAGAATCGTTGTTGAAACAGAGTACTGTTAAGGAATCTCCTGTAACTCGTATGGTTAGGGTTGCCGATAAACCGAAAATAACGGTTCCGAGTACAAGATCAAGGTCTACCACTCCCGTAAGGTCAACTACAAACAGAAATGCACCCAAGGAGTCGAAGGAAGAAGCCGATAAGAAGGCAGTGGAGGAGGCACTGAGTTACAAAATGCATCCATGATTTGCAATGTTTGGTATTCAAGCCTTTGGGTTCTTTCATGTTGCTATCTCTCTGTATCTTTGTCGACAACATACTCTAATAATCGTTTAACTGTGACACTAGAAAGTTTGTACTTTTGTTTTTGAATACAATATCTACTGTATGAGAGTTGGGAGTTGATTGGTGGACCTACGATGCTCTCATTTTTCCTGCTACCATGGTCACTAACAAACATCACTAGACCATAGACCGTTGACACGCACTCTACCGTAGTATAACGCTCAAACTAACTGCCTTCTTCGGATCTCATCACAATCCGTCGTGTCTCCCCCTCTGAGCAATTTGATTCATATGATCAATAGCTGCAAACTTGTAGTCAGTTGAAACCCTAGATGCAAGAGAAGTTGTCGAATCTTTTCTACTATATCCACCACTTCCACTTTTTGTATACACTTTGCCACTTCTTGTACTCCTCCCACTAGCTACAGAAGAGTCTATGGAGACACGACGAGATGGTCCCCCAATCATCACTTGATTATCTCCATACTTTTCCTCCGTCCCCATTTCTACAGTGGTTACTGCTATTTCTTGATTCGCGGCGGCAATTTCTTTTTCTCTCCGCACCTCTCTCCGTCTCTGCAATATACTTTGTATTGCAAATCCAACGGCTACTGCAATAATTGATACGAGGATTGTCACGAATATTATTTCACCGGAGGAGAGGGTGTGTGGTTCTGGAATTTGTTGTTGGGCCAGGGCTGTTTGCTTTGTGCCGGATGTGGATCCACCTCCTGTTAGATCGGTGAAGGTAGTCCAGACGTTATCTACCACTCCTAATGATCTTCGCATTGCCAATAATATTAATTAGACGGCGATGGTTTCTTTTGCACTTCCCTGTTGTTGTTCTGGGTTCTTTCTACGCGACAGATCACAGTACACAACTACTGGCCTCCCTTCATTGTTCAAGTGAGAATCTGTGAGAGAGCCCGCACCCGCGCTTGCCACTGCCCGCATTCGGCTTTTTTCGATGACCTACAAAATATGACTACGGCAGTCACCCACGGCATTACATAGCAAAGCAGAGACAAATCACTGTGCAGTCAATCTACACAAAAACAACGAATATGGACAGCACAGTAGCAGCAGGCAGTAGATATAGCCGACCGGAGTCTTGGTTATATTCATTATTCGTCATTGATAACAGTCAAATTCAAAGCAACGCTCATTGCAAGATTTTCGTCACATAGTGCCGCACAGCTTAGGGGATGCAATTTGACAACCGGTATGTAAGTGGCATTGGCTGAGACATATCTCGTTTCTATATCTTCAATCACTGCACCAAATGATCATTTTTGGCTGTCCCATCGGCTTGCACGAATAGGGCAAGTGTTCGTCGAAACGACATCAACTTGGGCCGGATCAATACTTCACAGGAGTAACATACATTTCAAGTGCGTATAAAAATTTTATTGGATTGAATTGGATTGAAAGTCTGTGATGACTGAAGGCAATGTTACAGCATAGAATAAACTAACGTCCAACTGAGAAATGGATCCTGATGGCAATAATAGCAGACGTGCTGCTTTTCCTGGTTCACGGATGCTGCGTACATCATCGTGATGTACAAGTCTGTAGTTCAGTCGAAATTAATGGTCGCACAAAGTATCAGGGCGTGAAGCTTTGCTTCAAGTGTACGGGAGGAACTGATGCCCGCCGCAACCGCAGCAATGACGACGAAAGAAGCGTTTATCGAAAACACAACAAGTCAGACCGGAAACAAGTCCATCCTCTCGCGTTCTATGAGTTAGTTAGACCCTCTCCAATAAGGCATGATACACCATTTGACATGAAAGGAAGATGTCATCATCACAATGAAGTAAAACTTGCCATCAGACAATTTGGAGAGTGGAAGGTGCTTGTTGAAACTTGTCCCATGTGCCGTGAAGATGCTATCGCTAGATCTAAGAGTAGCAAACCACGGAAATCTCAAGAGCCCAAATATGTTACAAGATATGATTCTGATGGGTTCTGCATCAACCACCCTAATGTCAAGGTGGCAAAAAAGAAAATGACGGGCTCGTGGAAGGTGAGCGTAGAAGTCCTTTTCTTGTTATCAGTTACATTTATGTTCTAAATCATGCACCCTTGCATATGATTCCAAGGTTGTCAGCGAATGCTCTAAATGCACAGCAAAAGATGACTCTGCCTCAGTTTATTCAACGCAAACTAAAGATTCTCGGGCTACATCCTGTTCGGTGAAATCGAACAAATCCATCCGATCACGTGGATCGACTAGAAAATCAAAAGGTGACGACGTATCATTGGTGATGCAAGATGGAAAGGCTACGCAGGGTGAAAGCCATTGGTCAAATGTGTCATCGTCGAAGCAGGCAAAAAAGAAGCCAAAAGGAATCAAAAGATTCTTGTTAGCTTCTATTGCAATGTGAATGTTCATAAAAAGTTGGACTTTTCATCACCTGAAGCTCTATTTGGTAGCATCCAAAGAGCTCTCGGTATTCCAAGAGCCACCAAAGGGAGCAGCCGAAGCATCACCCCCACTTTCCATGGCTCGTTTCTTCCATGCTGGCATATCATCTTCTTTTTTGTGGTCATGGTGATGCTGTCGATATGAATATTTATGTTACATTTAGAATTGAGTTGGTGCTAAGATATCAAGTAAATGCCCGGCTCAGGCTCACAAGTACCGACTTACTTCATGGCTGTGGCTTTCTTGATGATCATGGTGGTGCTGTTAAAAACATAATTGGAATTAATGGGGAACTGGGACATCTCAAGAAGGACATCGTATTCTAGATATTATAGATCTCACAGCATGTTCGTGTTTGTGCTCGTGGTGATCGTGACCATGCCCATCATCATGGTCACCTCCACACTCTCCTTTATCACAAGCCATATCATCTGATTTGTGGTGATTATGGCTGTGACCTAAGAATATGCAAAAATACAGAAGGCAGGACAAGCAAGTTAATAACATCCCATCATTGCAATAAAATGAATGGAGTGAACCTTCAATCACTTGCCATGGTCCGATGTACACAGCTCGTCCCCATGATAATGAGCATGCTCACCGTGCTCTGCTTTGGCCTTGTACTCCTGGTGGGTTGGCAATTATGTTAATGTGTACGAAGAAGGAATGGGATCCCCTATATTTATGTCTTACCTTCAACTGATCGCGCAAACCTGCGAGATATGATCGGATGACCACTAGAAGCACAATTGAACAGATTCAACAACAAGTGTGGTGGCGTAAGACAGTGATATCAATCTCTTTCATCAATCTCACAAACGCATACAAAACTAGCAAGAAGACGCAAAGAGACGCACCCTGGTCGGCGACAGAAAGCCGCGCAAGAACTTCCTTGACGTTGTCGGGGATGGCGAATTCAGACATGTTTATTTGAGAGTGTATGAATAGTTTGGGAGGTGCTGGAAGCGCTTGTGCTGACTGCTGACGATTGTATGACGTGAAGCAATGAACAACAGAGGGGATGATGTGGGAGAAGAGAACGCAAGATGAGTTGGCGTACCTTATCTCATTGCAGAAGTACCTTTTACATTGGTTGATTCCCAATAATGTTGCAAAGGTACGATGTGTGGTGGAGATTATCTCATGAATATCCAAACTCATATCCTAATCTCATGATGATAATGCTGCATTCCAACCGCAACAGATTCCAACCTGCCTTTCCTCTCTCTCTAGAAGGACGGTGTTCAAGGATAGCAGCGCAGTTGAATCAAAATATCCTCATTAGTCTTGATCAGACAGCAATTGAACGTAAGGTTTGGTTGCATCACCTTATTTTAGGCAAACATATTCGACAACTCGACCCTGCTGCTCAGATTTCAGTTTTCAGCTTCGACTTCGAATATAAGTTATACTCTTTGAATTGAACCTTACCCTCCCCGCCAAACGGAAGGTAAAGTATTCTGTGCAATGCAGGTGTTGACTCTGCATCAAGATATCTGAAAGACGATATTCTGCTCCAGGAGCCTGAAGTATCTGAGTCCATGTAATGCAGGCATTCGGGGCTTGATTTGTCGGAAGCATTCGAGATCATCTCCACTATGTAAGAGCATTCACTTACATCAAGATATCTATCCAACTCTTCCACGTTCATATCATTGAATCGACCTGTTTGAACATCAAGGCTTTTACTCCTGGATCCATGAGGAGTAAATGGTTGCGGCAGCTGGCCTCCAAATGATGTCTTCAAAAACCCTAATTGCACATTGTCGGGGAGAAAGAATGACGTTGGGAATCTATACCATTCGCCACCTGTGCACACATACTTTTTCGCGGCAACTATTTCCTGCGCACCACTAGTTACTTGATAGAAAAGGTCTCTATAGAGTGCCAATGGAGCAGTATAATAATGATGCAAAGCCAACGAACGAGATATGGATAGGGCCGCCGCAGGAGATAGAGCTAGAAGACTCAGCATAAGCCGCGATGTTCCGGTAAGACCACATTTTTTGCCTCCGGGTAACAGACAAGTTAACGTATTCATAATCTCATCTGTCGTGATTGCCGCACCAAAACAAAGCATTGGGTAAATGGGAAAGAAAAACCTCTCTTCCTTGTGCGGCCTTGGAAGTACTATTGCCATCCATAGGTACATTGGCACAAGACCTAACAGCTTTAGACTGTCATTGCTATTTGATCTTTTCAGAAGTATCTTGACCAAGAGAATTGGCATCGCTACTACCCCAAAGAAACCCACAAGATTGAAATTCAACGCAATGTTCTTGATATAATACGAGAGCGGTTCTATACCGTATAACTCATCTCCTCCACCCCGTGTATTATATGAAAAGATATTCCATATTGGTGATACCAATTTTCCGTAGTAATAATAATCGACCGCAAAGATGACTGCTTGAATTGCTATTGAATGAAGAAGAGTCCTTAGCAAAACATTCACTGTTGCACGAATAGGAGGTTGCTTCGACTTCTTGGAACTTGCGCTTGTCGAATAATAAGCCCTCCACAATGCCCAGCATCCAGTACTGACAAATAGCACTGCACAAAAAGGCCAACCCACTGAAAGGACGGCCAACAAACCCAAAAATATTGCCCATCCATGATTCTCACGAAACTGGTTTGCAATACTGAGTTGCCACAACATCATGACAGTTGAAGAGGGGAGGTAGGCTTGGTTGGCATGGAAGAAACCTGCTGAGGTCAGGTGTGCAAAGGCTGTCATGTAGGCTAGATTTGGGGAAATTCTATCATGTATGGATTGAAAGAAGGATATCTCAGCATAACTCGAAGTAATTGCCAGTGAGGTGCGGAGTAATGCAAATAATAATGGTTTGTTGCCCGATCCTGGCATTACTGTAGCCGAATTTGGTAGCATCAACAACCTTGACAGAGGCTCTATCAAAGGAGCTGGAAGAGCATCAAGGAGTAATTGAAAGGTTTTAGCTATTCCTGCCATTGGAAGCAGGTAGGCATATGTTCTCAGCGCATATTGAGGTGCATATTCCCAAGTTTGCATCCCCCTGAAACGAGCGCAGTCAGAGATACAGTATTATATATAGTGAGTAACAGATACATCAATTTACACGGGAGCAAATCGAACTTATAAACAGTCCTCAGAACATGTTGGGAATAAATCTGTCGCTCACAAAGCCTGTGAAGCTCTGCTCGGTCGAAAGATGGTATATAAAAATTGTTTCTTCACAGGACTGTGTTTATTTGATTCGGATCCAAACATATCACGCAGATCAAAGGCGTGCAAAACCATGAAACATCATCACATCAAACAGATATGGGCCAACATATCAATATCAACCAGTTACACATCATGGATAATTAATACTACGCACGCAGGTTCAGCTCCATCGCCCTCCACTTACGTTCCATAAAGCACGAAATGCAGCGGCTCCCAGTAATTAAACACCTCGTCACAATCCATGATGGGAGCTAGATTCGCAGTGCTTATTCGTATGGCTAGGTATACGATGGAGATGGCTGCAGGCCATTGTTGCTTTGATATGTGCGACATATTTGAGGGTGCTATGTTTGGTCTCTCTCGTGATGTTTAGCTGCCAACATAAGCGAGGCAGAGCAAGGCGCAAGGCTAGCAGGAGCTTCTAGAGAGAGAGAGCGGAGGCTAGCGACCGACCGCCGGCTCGGCGCCTAACGCCCAACTTTTAGTTTTAGCTCCACTTTCACACCAAAGGTAAATAGACTAGTAGATACCTGTAGATACCTCGTCTCTCCTCTTCTTCGCATCTAAAAAAGATGTCCGATGTCCGACTTTCTTCTGGGCGTGCCTCTTCTAACTTCCAACTCCCCTGCAATAAGTACCACATGAACATTAATGATGGCATGGGAAGAAGATTCCATAACACGTCTCGAACAGCAGTCCTACACCTCATTCCCCGACAGTGACGCCTCCAACAATCTCAACGGCGAAGCCCCAGCCTCTAAACCTGACACCTCGGACCTGAGCAGCGACGACGATGAAAAATACGAAGCATTCAGTTTGAGTGCCTCACGACGCAGTAGCTCCGTCGACATTTCTTTTGACAAAAAGAAAGATGATGCCAATGCCGATAATATTCAGAGGCGGTCCTGGTGGCCCTTCGGTGCAAGAGATGCATCTGGTGATGAGAACATTTCCTGGGGAGATGATAATGCCAACAATCACACTGACTCGTCTGAAGAATTGCAGCTTCAAACTAAGGAGCTGTCGGAACTATCATCTGCTGTTCAAGATTCGGAAAGTCGACCTTCGGGATGGTGGCAGCTTCAATTTCGCCGAAAAAGTATACTTGAACGAAGTAATAGTGAGCACAGTAGCTCCAACAGTGCTTGGGGGAAGAGCAGTCATGGTGCCAAATCAGATGGAGACAATAATGCAGAAGAAAATAATCCACAAGATGAAGAGTTATTGAACGAATTACTATTCCCTCGCAGGGGAAAGAGTAGTCGACAATCTTTTCTGACGAAGAGAAGAACATCTCACGGCAGTGCTCAGTCTACATTAAAAGGGAGTGTATTCAGCCATGATTCGAATCAGTCTAAAATGCGTCATCATAGGAGCAGCATTACTAGCATCAATGATGCTTCTTCTCAGATTGGTAATAGTTTGAGATCAACGGATCAGCAAGAGGATGTGGAGCAAGTTCTCAGCAGACATTCTATGAACCTGGGCTCGATAGAACGAGCACTGCTGGCTGATCTTGTGACACCCCATGAGAATCGGTGGAAAAGGCAATCGGTGGCCAAGACTACGTTATATGATGTTCAGAGGATGGCATCTGCTATCCCGGAAGAAGATCAATCTTCTTGTTCTGAGAACAGTAAAAAAGACAAGACTGTGGAGACTATGATGGAGACACAAATGTCACCAACCAGTGATTTACTCAAACCTTCCGATGGTGAATCAATATCCAGTGGGGAGGTGCACAGTGACGGATTGTACTCTGCATGGAGTGTCCCGTCGGGGCCTCAAGATAGAAACGTAGAACCAGACACACTGCCGACAATTGGGGGATGGGATACGGAAGCCATGTTGGAATTGAAGAATGGTATCAGTTTGTCGAGAACACACGAGATTGATGATGTGAGCTCAATCGCTTCCTCTGTGCATTCTGGTAACATCGTATCATCAAAATCACTCGCACGTATGTCTTATCGACGTAAGGGGGATATGAACAAACTATCGATTGTTTCGACGTTAAATTCTTGGAGAGGGAGTACCATTTCCAAATCTAGAATCTCGTCAAGAGCACATGTTTTGATGAATGAATATGAAGAGGAGGAAGATGATACCTTGGAAGATGAGGTGTTTGCAATGGAAGATGCTAGGCATGCAAAGGTCGTCAAGGAGGCTATGCAATTAATGGATAGTGTTAATAAAAGTGTGGTCGGTATGGGGATGGAGGCTCCTTTTCGAAAGATGGATGAGGTTGGTTTAATACTGCTGATTATCTTGGTCCGTTTTGTCCCGCTTACTCACCACATATTGTCTCTATAGATCTGCCCACCCTTCAAAAAGCTTCATAAGAATGTACTTCATCAATTAAAAGAGCTGGATGCTGTGAGCCTAACTGATAAAGAAAAGTTATTGAGGGTCAGCGTACATACAGCCAAACTGCAGCAATTCAAAGAAGAGAGCTTCAAAGGTAGTTTTACCACCAACACGTCAGAATTGTCGGGGATTTCGGAAGCACCCAGTCTTGATGATCGAAAGGCAGTTGCAGCATTCATTATGAATCGGATTGCCTCTTATGAAACGGCTAGCGTTGCAAAACAATCATGTGCTGAATCCAAAACACACACCGCATACCTACCCAACTTTCTGTATTACCAATTCATTGCTGCGGACAAAGACTCCATTATTAAGCCAACAAGTTTGTGTAGTGGTACAGGTATCACGGGCGGAGATCAATTCTTGAAACCCGATATGCTCAATATGTTCGGTATGTTTGGTTCATATCTTGCCGGATCAGCACATTTGTTCCAAGATGAAGACAGCGAAGATGACAAACCAGCGAGGAGCACCTTTTACATGGAGCCAATACACGAAGATGAATCTTTAGCAGGTAGTAATGCCACATCGAATGGGTCTGCAGATTCAGATGATGAGCTGTTGATTAGTGCAAGATCCCCTGCGCCTGGTGCTCAACTGTCAATTGAGCTTTTAGAGAGCATCATAAGTGAGCTCAAGCAAGGGCAGATACAAGAGATGCCCAAGTTTGTAATGAGCCCTGGTATAGAAAAGCGTCCTACATCAGACAACGGTGATCTTCTAAGTCCCAACCACGACACACAAAACTCCCGTGCCATTTCAAGTTTGCCAGCAATGCTAGAACTGAACACCAATCTTCCGGATCAATCCATCATTAACGAATTGAAGCGTGGTCAGAGAGAAATGCTTAACTGTGCTCCTGAACAAAGACTGGAACATCGGCAAATGGGATATTACTAACATCATGACCTTAACAGTTTTGTAGATAAGATAAGATGCATTTTATAACTCTTCATACTCTAGAGTAGAGAATGACAAAATATGGGTCATCGGAATGATGAAGGGATCATAAGACTAAGATACTAGCCTACAGTCACCCTTGAGCAACTCTAAACGCCTTTTGTTGCCACCACCCCTTTAGTTGTAACGTGAACGGATTCACCAACTCTGACCTGACTTC
>JALLPI010000411.1:0-20484 GCA_036939935.1 Cyclotella atomus | reverse complement strand
GATGAAAATTCCGAGACCAGGGTCTTCCAGAACTAGGTCAGTAGCACAATTTATGTACCTAAAACAATGTTATTTGAGGAAGTTACATGGTTGGTATGTACTGCCACAGTTAGGTCAGAAATGTTTCCTCAATTACTCTAATAGTTGGTTAGCTCACAGATAACCCATAACCATAACCATAACCATAACCCCAGAGCACAGCACCTTCAAATTCAATCAACCCCAGATGGACTTTGGTTTTTATTGACCAAGGCTAATAATACACTAGAACTTAACTGGGATTGCTGAAATAAAATGTCGGCTCCTCTCATTGTGAATGATATTATGAGACTGTGTTAGCGCTAGGGGTTCAGGGATCAGGGCAAGAAGACACATGACATGAGTATTTTTGCCAAATGACAGGGGCTGATATTGGTAATAATTTTAGATAGTCAAACTGTAATTTTGATTGGTATATTATTGTTTGTCTATCAACTATCAGAATTTTGAGAACGGTTGCTACAAGATACCTCAAACCAAGCTAGATAGTTCAATCAACTGCTCACATCAAAACTCACACACTTGCTCATTGCGTGGTTGCTGCAGACAGAAGAGAATAGGAATGAAGGGAATTATAGCAGAGACTAGCATTTGAAGAACTTGCAAGCAGCAGATCGGTGCTATTGGTTGCTAGTGTGCTCCAAGGCAGCACCTGATGAATATCTTCAATTGAAGATTGAATTTTAGAAGCCATCTCATACTAATAGAGAGAAGGTTGAGAAAAGATTGATTTTTGGCATCTTCGACGAAATATTGCAATTTTGTCCGTCGGTTAGGGAGTTGAACTGTCAATTTGGAGAGGTCGTGAGTTTAAGGGCTTAAGTACTTTGTTTGCCGGCAAAGATTGGAGTCCATCGTATTTGTCCATTGAGATTTGAGTGCGAATAAACAGGAAAATACCCAGATAAGGTCTTCAAAATGGGGTGATACCCAAATGAGGTCTCTAAAATAGGTCGAAACCCTAACGAGGTCTAAAAATGGGGTGAAATCTTAAATGGGTTTATTGTAAATGGGACGCGTGGTAAGGTCTGTCTGAAGTAAGAGTGAGGGCTTGAAAAATGAAACATATGTAGTTGAGATAAGAAAAAAGAGGAAAAAAGTATGCAGTAGTACAATGGAGCATAATAGAATACAAATTAGTGGTGAGGTACTAATAGAGGTTAGGTTTGTTGAATTGCAATTCCATAATAGTCAGAAGTATGAACATGGATGCTGCTTATGATTCATTGTAATTCTGTGATAGGTTAAGAATGCTCAAGAAAATGTTGTTGACCGAAGCACATTGGTGCTGATCAGATGCATCTTTTGAGGGTTGATGTAGGTCAAGTATTGTTACGATTCCAGATGAAAGACTGACGCTTAAATGAAGACAAAGCAAAGTTTGTGCGTTTCGATTTAAGTTTAATATCAAATGGAATTTCTGCATTGGGATTACATAGCGAAGCAATGTAATATTGAATAGATGTATTTATCATGTCTACTTTATATTCCTACGATACTGAATTCTTACACTGCATAAATTGTTGTGCATTACCAAAGTTTGGTGCTTCATTTTAATTGGTTGAACAAAGAACATGCCTCCAAACCGCATGCGGCTAGCCGAGCGGACGAGGCTTGTTGTAGAGCCGGCAATGTGGTAGCAATAGACGATGTGTCGATCAATACTCAAATCATGGTTATGAGTTAGTTGGCTACACAGTCTACCTGTCCGTGTCATCACTTGTCTTCAACAAAAGCGACGTCAAAAGAGGTCAAAAGTCGAAAGATTCTCATCTCATTTCAGATTTCTCGACCAAACAACCTTCCACCTTGCTTCCCCCAACAAACAGGCATTGCATACATTGCGAGGTCATTGGCGCAGAATCTGACTGTGGTGTGATTTCATAGAGTGAGCCTGATTCTTGGTTTTGATTGCTGTCGGTCGTGTCATGTGAGCTGCAGTTTTGTTGATGATAATTTTGGGAAATTGTTATTGTCAGAATGGTCACAAATTGCCTTGGCGTATTTCTAATAGAGAAGAGTCTCTTGTATAACTTTGTTGCTGGTGACGTTCTGCTGTATCGTATCAAGCTGTTGTATTGCGCTTGTGGAATTTTGTTCCTTGGTAGCTGTTGGGTCTGATGAAAGGGCTGATCCTTGCATAAGCGAGCTCCTATCAATAGCTATCAGCTGCCAATGATGGTTCTGACTGTTGGAGTTAATTGCATTTAATGATGATCTTACAGATGATGTCGTTACGCTTTTTGATTGATGTCCAGTTGGTGAACAAGTTTATTGTGTGGCATTCATTTACTCACATGTAACCTACATCACTGCTGCCTATCCTCTGCTGCTCTCTCTCTAAAACACTACTGACAATCCACATCTAATCTTTTACCAGCAAGCATCGTCATTCCAATCTAAATCATGTCTCTCCAACATCAAGAAGAGCACTCCAACTCATCAACAAATGATGACAATGTCCGTCCTAGCATTTCATCCTCCATGCGTCTGAGCACCAGCTCCAGTGTAAGAATGCTCTCTCCCACACGTCCCCAATGGCCACGTCGCTTATCGCAAGTACCACGCAAAGGTCACATGAATGCACTGATTGCCGCCCGGCGTGAATCCATAAAGTGCATCTTTCCAAAAGACCATGCCACAGATGATGATGTAGAGGCGAAAGGAGACGCAGAAGCCAAATTGCAAAAACTGTCAGTGGAACAAAGCTCCGAATTCGTACGTCAAATCCACGCAATGGTCACTGCCTCCACCAACAATAGCGACGACTACCTAAACTCTCGCCGTACACCCATGGAAATTCGATTGATCAACGTCAACTACCAAGTACCTCTCGAACAAGAATCGCATCATCCCAAAATATCCACAATCTACAACTCCAGTCCATTGTACAAGATCCAAAAGATGATACAATCCATTGGCAGTAGCAGCGAAAAGAAGAAACAACAAGTCGAATGGACACACGTATTATCCAATGTGAATTTGGTACTGCAGCCAAAGAAAATGTATCTAGTTCTCGGTCCACCCCTGAGTGGTAAGACTACGTTGCTCAAGGCTATTGCGGGGATGTTATCTCCCAAGAATAGTGGTGATGGGAGGTTATCGGGTTCTATACGGTACAATAATTTAAATGTGTTGGATGACAATGAGGATGATGATTATGGGAAGCAGAATACTACCAACAAGGAACTGTTGCAGAATTTGGTAGCGTTTGTGAGGCAGAGTGATGATCATGCGGCTAGATTGACTGTGGATGAGACTTTTAGGTTTGCTACCAATTGTAAGGATCCGAATCATGAGCCTCCTCCTTCTATTGGTGCTGCTGGTGCATCGGCTGAAGCTGACAGGAAGAAAAAAGGTAGGGTGGAGAGTACTCTGGAGGCATTGGGATTGGCATATGTCAAGGATACATTTGTGGGCGATGAGAATGTTAGAGGTGTTTCTGGTGGTCAAAGGAGAAGAGTTACATTGGGAGAGGTGAGTGGTTTAAGCACTAATGTGTCCAGCTAAAAGTGTATATTGTTTGTAACAATCCGACACTGACTTGTATATCTTCATATAGATGCTTGTCTTTGATACATCGCTATTGTGCGGAGATGAAATCTCAACTGGGCTCGATGCAGCATCTACCGTCGATATTCTTAGCATCTTAAGCTACATCACCCGTCTCTTCCATCGTGTAACGGTTGTATCGCTACTTCAACCAAGTCCGGAAGCAGTCGCTCTATTTGATGAGATCATATTGCTAGGAGAAGGAGGCACCGTATTGTTCAATGGACCTACTGAGGATGCACGTGATTACTTTGTGAAGTTGGGATACCTACAGCCAGATGGGATGGATGATGCTGACTATCTTCTGGCTGTCGCTAGTTCGGATAGGCATTTGTTGTACAGGCCGAATGAGTCGAGTGATGAAATGGAGGAAATAAATACAACACAAAAGCTTGGTGAAAGATTTTCAGAAAGTCCACACAGCCAACAGATCAAGTCAATACAGGATATGAAATGGGGTGTGGATTGGAGCAACAGCGATATGAAAAGTGTTGGTGCATTCGCAAAGAAGTATCAGAATTCGTTTGCCAGGTCGGTCTGGCTGAACTTTAAGCGAGCCTTTACCTTGTGGACACGCGATAAGATCTTCATCCGAGCCTCCGTTATAAAGAACATTGCGATGGGATTGACTGTGGGGGCGGTATTCTTCGATACAGACCTCAACTCCAGTTATTTCGGGGTGCTTTTTCAGGGCAATCTGTTCATAATGCTCGGGGCTATGGCTTCGGCTCCTGAGAAGATTAATGATCGTGTGATCTTTTACAAACACGACGACAGTAACTTTTACCCTGCAGCTGCGTATGTGATTGGGCAGAGTTTGGCATTGATTCCGCAGATGGTGATTGACGTTCTGCTATTTGGTACTCTTGTCTATTTCATGGTTGGATTCGCTGCTGGGGGATTTCTCCTGTATCTGGTGTTGTTCATTTCATTCAATTACTGCATGGGATCATTCTTTGGTTTGTTAGCCGCAGTCGGACCCAATAAGGCCGTGGTTGGAGCTGGTGGTGCTCTGCTGCTGTTGCTCAATACCCTATTTTGCGGGTTTATCGTTGCTCCCACTGTAATCCCTCCGTATTACATTTGGATCTACTGGATGATGCCACTTAGCTGGGTATATCGTGCGCTATTGCTTAATGAGTACACCTCCGAGAACTTTGCCGACGGCTCGGGAGAAGAGATTCTCGAGACTTATGGTTTCATGCACCAAGGAGAGCCATTCACAAGAGAATGGATCGGATACTGCTTCGCCTACATTGTTCCATTCACGTTTGTTTGCATGTTTTTATCTGCGGTGTGTTTGCATTGTTATCGGGTGGAACCAAAGAAAAGCAAACCTAATATACCAGAATCGATTGAAATGGACAAAGAAGACAAGACTGCAGCATCATTAGCCGAAAGCTCAAAGTTTGTCCCTGTCACTCTGACCTTCAGCAATCTATCTTATTCAGTTAAATCGTCTGTGGGAGGAGAAGAGATCAAATTACTGAATTCAGTTAGTGGAATATTTGCTCCTGGTCGGATGTGTGCATGCAAGTTGCTTATCGTGTGCCGAAGGTTTTGCTGGTCTTTGTAACCTCACTCTTCTTTCTCCTCGTCTATGCTCAAGTGATGGGTGAGAGTGGGGCCGGTAAAACGACGCGTGAGTTAGCTAGCAGAACCTAACTGTTATGTTTTATGACCTAAACTCATACTTCTTCCCCTAATCATGTGCTTCAAAGTGATGGATGTGATTGCTTTACGTAAACACAGTGGAATCATCACTGGTGATGTCCTACTGAACGGGTTCCCTCAAATGCCAATCGTAAGTTGTTTTCCACGCAAAAGGTTATTTATTGATTATATTGATGTGCTGAATATTATGATCTTCTCATAAAGAGCTTTAGACGGTGCAGTGGATATGTTGAGCAGTTTGACGTTCAAAGTGCTGAGCTTACGGTTAGGGAAACCATAACATTCAGTGCGGTGTTGAGACTTGACAGGTCTGATCCTGTATTCAAACATCCAGATGGAATTAAAAACCACGTTTCCCTTGTCATCGACATGCTAGAGCTGAGCAACGAAGCTGATCTATTGGTTGGGAGCTCGGAAGAAGGGGGTCTGACATTTGAACAGAAGAAACGGTTGTCAATTGCAGCTGAGCTAGCAGCATCACCAAGTGTTGTATTTCTCGAGTAAGTATACACGCTTTACCTCACAATCATTGCCCTCCTCTTGACTAATGTTGCGGTTTTATCAATTCATCAGTGAACCAACATCAGGACTCGATGCAAGGGCTGCTCTTTTTGTCATGAATGCATTGCGAAGGATTGCCAATACAGGACGTACAATAGTTGCCACCATCCACCAACCTAGCAGTACTGTTTTTGACATGTTTGACGACTTGCTTCTCTTGAAAAAAGGAGGAGAAGTGGTCTACCATGGTGCTCTTGGTGAATGTAGTGCTCATCTAATTTCTTACTTCGAGAATCTTGGGGCCAGTCTAATGAACAAAGGCGAGAATCCAGCTACTTGGATGCTTAATGTCCTGAGTGAGCCTATCAAAATTAAAGCCGAGAATGGCCAAGAAACTCCTCTAAGTTTCGCGTACGCTTGGGCACAGTCAGATGAATACAACAAACTTCAAACGAGACTTGCTGAAATAGCAGAGGACAAGAAGGAAGAAATTGTAGTTGAATCTGAATTTGCAGCGCCGAAGTCACAGAGAGACAATCTAATGGCAAACCGTTTGGTAACAATATACTGGCGAAGTCCAACTTACAATCTTTCGAGAATGATGCTTTCTCTATTCATTGGTAAGTCCAAGTGTCCATACTCTATGTTCGCGCCGACATATAATTTGTCATCTCATCTAACGAATTGGGTCGTCCTAGCTCTCCTCCTCTCGAGCATGTTTCTCCCCATCCGACGGAACAAAGTATTCAGCGAGGCAGAAATGAATAGCTTCCTCTCTACCATCTTTATCGCCTTCATCATCGTAGGAGTCCTCAGCATCACGTCTGCCTTGCCTGTTATGCTTTCTATACGCGATATGTTCTACAGGCACAAGGCCGCGGGCATGCTTGGATACAGCAGCGTAGGAAGAGCACTCGCAACAGCTGAAAAGAGGTTCATCATTATTGCATCTCTCTTGTTCTGCGTGGTTTTTCTCCCTGTATCTGGAATTCTCGAAGGAGGCGAAGGTAAGTGTAGGACTGCACCTGCAAACATCCTGTACAAACGTCCTGTCTGCTGATTCCTATCAAATCTCACGCTGTCTCGCCAACAGTCCGAAAACTGGCGGGTCAGGCGTTCGCTTTCTGGGGTAAGAGTCGGATTGTACCTACAAATGTCCCCTCTGCTTATTCCTAACAAATCTCATGCTTTATTGCGAACAGGTTTCTTCACCTTCAACATGGCCATATATTCATATTGTGGTGAGTTGAGACTTTTGAGTCCATACGAATAGCATACCAATGGGCTGACTCTTTGTATCATGCCAGGACAACTCTTCATGTGCTTAGTAAGAGGCACCGCCACGGCTACAATTCTCTGCAGCATGTTCATCGGAACAAATAATTTCTTTTCAGGATTAGTTGTGCGTCCTCAGCAGATGACGAAGGGTTTGTGGTTGATTACTTACTGGATTACTCCCGGTCATTTTGTTTATGAAGGTTCGTGGTGCCGATTTAGTCCATTTGCTTTCAATTGGATGTTTAGTTCTCATACTACAACCCTTTTTAGGCATGGTTACCTCTGTATTCTATAACGATGACAGGCAAGTCCTAGTTGGCAGCGGCTCTGACTACTGGGATTACCTTAACTGTACTGACATACAAGTAAACAACGAATGCGAGGTTACTGTCAGCGACTATGTAGATGCCTTTTACGGTGGTCATTTCAAGAGAGCGAATGTAGCAAGGAATGCAATCATTCTAGGAGCAATTTTACTTGTTGTTCGAGGTTCAACATTTGTCGCCTTGAAAAAACTGACATACACCGGAAAATAAAGGCATTGAGTTAATTAATGTATATGCGGTGTGTAATTGTTTTACTTAGAGCTTGTTACTAAAGAAACATTAGATAAATAATCATGCAACAATCAACTTCTTGGTCTTCGACTTGATAGGGCTTTTGCGTCGCAATATGCGTGTGCTGAAGATAGGCTGCACATGACGTTTCTTGGCTTGAACTCCTAGAGATGTTAGCAACTTCAGATGCATAGGAAGCTCGGTATTATTTGGATGTTTGCTGCAATGATACAAATCGTCTTGCTGCTTGGATAACCATTGTACCAGGGCAATATCAGGGTAGTCTTTAGGAATATGGCCGTGACCTTTTACAGCTGAGGAGAGATTGAATGTTGATGTGAGATCCAATGGAGAAACATAAGATGCCAACAAGTAAAATAATCTTACCCAAGAACATCATGAATCTTTCACAGTACTTGCTCCACAAAACTAGAGACTCCTTGCTTTTGAAGAACTTATCATCTGGCGCCGCGGAATCATTATCTTTTACACAATTCAACACAAGATGACGCAACGGGCTGTTTGGTGATCCTGCTTCATGTCTTGCTGCATACGAGTTAAGCAATGCAGAACGCATCGCAATGTGCCACTGGTAAACATCAAGATGCTCATCTGCCAACACAAGAGAATGGCCGTTAGCGGCTTTCATGCTGTCAAGTTTAGAAGAGTAGTCATCTTCACTGAAATCATCATTGATTACATGAGGCAACGATGATCCGTGAAACAAGTCAGGAGGTGTCGAAATCTGGGTTTCGAACTTCATTATGTCATCTTGGGTAAGAAATGGGAAATAGTCAGACGTGAAGAAGTCAACGCCGGCATCCATTAACATTTGAAGTCTCTCAATTTTCAGCAAGGCATCATTACCCATCCTGAACAGCCTGAACAGCTTTCTTTGCTCAGTTACCCATTGATGAAGCTCTAGAAAGTCTGCATGCAAATACCAGTTAATAATAATACAACCAATTTGTGAAAGAATCAAGTTGCTTGTGCGCACCTTCAGTAACATGACAGTCACCAAACACCAGCTGATACTGTTTTAGCTCACGGAATCGTTTGAGCCAAATAACGTCGGATCTAGTCAGGTTGGGCAAGTCACTGCGGTCGGTGCAAAATCCAATCAAGATGAGCTGTTCTATCTGACGGGTAGACAATTCGCAGTGCTCGCCTTTGACGAATCGGCGCAGTTCGTCGTGCACTTCAGAAATCCAAGCACGCTTATCTCCAGAAATGACATGGATATAGTCTGGGATGTGAGTAGATCCATGATTGATAGAAAAAGTCTCAACTGAATTGAACGCTGCATCCCAGTCGTCTGATCCCTCATAGTCGTCCTCATACACCATTGCTTTGTCAGTATAAGAGAAAACACGAAAGAAGCCATTGGATGCTAGTAGCTTGAGCTTTGTTGCATTCATATTCAGCTTTGTATTGGAGACGTTCGGAGAACCTGAGAGCAAAGCCGCTGCTCCATTGCACTGCTTCCAGCACCACAAGTACAACTCTTTGTTCATGGTTTCAAGGATCGGAAATGGATGCTGTTTATACCAGGCGATGAATTCGTTCAAATGTCTTTTGAATGGTGAAACTTTCTTCGGTGCAGTTGGTGTAACAGTCGGCTGTAACTTCGGTTTGGCTTTTGGGCGAATCACCTTCTCTTTCTTAGGAGCACTCGATGATTTGTATTCTGACTTAGATAGCTGGCAGTTTTTACCATGGGATTCCTTGACATGGGCCTCAATCTCCTCAAGAGGCTTGAATACACCATCTTTGCACCAGGGACATTCAAAAAAGACTTCATTCGTTGCAATCTTCAGTCCTTTGATTCGTGCATGAGCACTGCCAAAGTGTCCGTAGAGCTTTCTCAAAGTGTCAAAACTCTTCTCACACGCTGTAGAGGGAATGATTGTTAGTGGAAAGTCCAGTACAATAATAGACCATTCTTGCAACAAGAGATACTTACCTGGGCATTTGCAAAGAGGAACTCTAGTTTCCTTGTCGCTGTCTTTTTCACTGGTCTCTGACTCAGGTGGTATTGGGGATGCATCATCTTCCCTTTCTTTCTCGTCTTCTGCTCCATCGCCCTCTGGTTCAGCCGCGGATGGAACTGACTCTTGAACTACACCTCCCTCTACTTGGGCTTTGTCTTCTTCACCTTTCTCTCCAGTTGCATTTGCTTCCTCGTTTGCACCCATCTCAAGTTCAGACGATTTATCAGCTGACTGCACTTCTATTGGGGACGCTTCTACAGGAATGTCAATAGATTGCACAGGAGGAGGAGTCGCTTCTTCAGTTGTGTTGTTTTGATCGACATCTTCGTGCATATCATCAAAATCTTCGACTGCGTCTTCAACTGAGTGATGGCTTTGATTTGACACCGCATTTCCTGCAGCAAAGACTTCGCACAAATGAATCTCGTCATCTAAAACATGTACTTGGGCCCCAAGCAAGCCTGACAAGAAGTTACGGTCCAGGAGAAGTAAGATTAAGAAGACGTCATATGATACGACCATACTTCTCCTTGCTTACCAGAGTCAAGCCCTACAAGATTCAGCAACAACTTTGCCCGCTGGGTTTCAACCCAAAGACTAAAAGACATACGTGTCAAGAGTAAGGTCAACACATATCGTCAGAGTAAACGATATTATATGCAAAAAGAAAAAAGACTCACCTCAATAGCTCGTCGTGAGGGTATGACCTTGGCACTATCGTGTGCTTGTATTCACCATGAAAGAACCGAAGAGCTTCTAAGCTTTCATCCCAAAACAGTGAAGAAGAGTGTCGATATGGAGGCGAGGAGTTCACAGGAAAGTAGAGAGTTTTTTGGTGCATATCTTGGATCACCTTTGAGGTTTTAATGTCTCGAGCGATTGCTTTGACATCTTCTTCTCTTTCTTTTGGGGCAGGTGTGACTGATTGAACCTTCTTTTTGGCCCTTGGAGGGCTGAGTAGGGCAAAAGTGCCAGTCATAGGCGGACTCTTCATCAACCAAGCCACATCCTCTTCACGTTCGTTTGAAGAATCGGAGGGGAGCATCTGTGCATATCTTTCACTTCTAAACTGAGGATTGTAGTGCAACGTTAGATGAAACCTCTTCCTTTGCCTTATTATCCACTGATACAGTTTGTCGTCTAGCCCAGTTGTCACTATCCCTGTTCCATGAAGAACTTTGTGCTTTCTCAAGTCTTCGAGCCTTTCGAACCACTGTGTGACGACACGGGATGCTTCAGAAGAGGCGCCGATTGGTTCAGTTAGATCAGCAGCGGATGAGAAATAGATTGTCTCAAATGAATCAATTTGTTCTTTCGTCAAGATAACACCAGAGGACGATGCATCAACGCGTTTGGACTTCTTTGGACTCTTTGGTTGTTTGCATTGAATGCCCTCCTGCTGTTCTGTTTGCTCTGTATCTGACAAGCCATTTTGGTAGGCCCAGGAAACTGTGGATGGAAGTGATGGGAGAAGATACTTTTTGAAGTATGCCGACCATTTCTTAGATTGGCTGATCCCTGCTCTGTAAACTGAACTGTGACGATAGATTGGGGGAATGATAAGGAACACAATGTTTATATATCTGCCAAAGACAACAACGATTAATGCTCACCTTCCCTTGGGGTTAAACGTTGAACAATTCTTGTGAACAAGTTCAACATCATACATGACATGCAAAACAATTGCCTCCATCGGACGTTTCATATCATGCGACTTCAAGTTTGTCGCATACGTCCCTTTATTAATTTTACTTAAAATGGTACTGTAGTCCATAGGAGTGTCGACCTTCAAGGTATACTGAGGGACAATCTGTAGATCGACGGGCTCGGCAAAGATATATCCTGTAGTAGAAGTGATTTGGTGTTAGGATATTTGTGTGAATGTGATTCATTTTGCATGAATATCTGATGCTCACCATGATCGGCATCTTTCAATTGGGCCACAATGAATGATAACTTGGTCAACAGCTCACAGCACTTCTCGAAGCCTTCGCTATACACGAATTTCGAATATGTTGATTGAATGTCGGCAGAAGCAGCATCAGTGGGTATCTCTTCATGCGGTAGCACGTCGTAATCGGTTTGGCATCTCTCGCATGTCCAAGTTAACGGCAGAGTAGATGTGTTGTTATCGATGCATGATCTATGATAGGATCTAGGGCAGTCAGAGCAGCAGATTAAAACTCCCCCGTCTTCGCAAACTATGATTTGTAGTAAGTGCGTAGATGAAATCACGAGGAACTTGGATGGTGAGATAAAGGAGTTCTGTCAAGGTTCGATAGTAATTCGATCACCACGTACCTATGCAATAGTCGAAATTACCGTCATCACTCTGTCCATTGGACGATGACTCATCCATATTGTTAATGTTTTCATAGATGCTCGGATCACGCTTTGATTTCTTTGCCTCCGCCCACTTCCCAATGGCTGTGAAATGATGAAGCGCATGGCCTAAGACGAAGGATTCAATTCGTGTTTGAATCAATAAGGCAACAATGCAGTGGATTACACAAAGTGCCTGTATACTTACTGCCCACTTGTTTTGGAGTACGAGATGGTACATACAGTTTGGAGATAAGCATCCACGCATTGCCAAGTTTCTTGTGTCCTTCTATGAAAGCTGCATGTTCCTCATCCGACCACGCACTCCTTCTGATCTGATCCTCTGATGTGTCAACGGCAGCCGATTTTCTCCGCTTCTCCTTTGCTTTGGGTTGCACCATGAGCTCGTGGCTTGTTACATCTTTGTGATTCGCAGGCCTATCCTCCTCTCCTGTACTCTTTCGAGGGCCATTCCTGCCTTCCCACTGACCCTGTGTTGTAAAGTAAGCTAATGCATGCGATCCAATCTGCTTCGCTGTCCGAGTCTGGATTGAACATATATTGTTTTATTGCAAAGTCCAGGATTGTGAGTGCAGATCAGAGATGGAAGGAACAACAGCAGCAGCAAATCCAAAACTTACCGGTACAAAATGCTGTGAAATGAGTGACCAAGAATTACCATGTTTCCGATGCCCAATCAAAAAAGCCTCATGTTCATCTGGAGTCCAAGGTCCAAAGTTGAGAGCGGGCGCATTATTGGACGAAACCGATCCTCCCCCAGCCGAGGCAGCACTATCATAGGTAACAAAGTCCCCATCTTCCTCGTCTGCACTACGACTCATTGCCCTGGCGGAAATTCTGCGACTCTTTCGAACTGGACCCTCTTCGTCCTCGCCTCCTTCACCTTCTTCTTCATCGCTGGATTCAACATCTGTCTCCCTCTTTCTCTTGAGTGTAATTCCTCCTTCTCCACCACCAATAATCTTGACTTTAGTCCAATCCAAGCGTCCATCGTGCATCATACCAAAATGAGTTGTTAGTCCCCCTTTGGAAAAGGTTCGTTCGCACTCGGGGCATATATAGGTGCGTGTTTCATTCTGGGCGATCTGAACTTTGTTCCAATCAAGTGTTTTGGAATGGACCATGCCGTAATGAGTTGCCAGTCCTTGTTTGTTGAATGTTCGTTCGCATGATGGGCATTGGTAGAGTGTTGTTTGGATGCCTCGTTTATTGGCGGGTGGGAGAGTGGGTTGTGGTTGTTGCTCTGCCTCGACTGCCATGGACACCGAGGTTCGTTTGCGTTGACTCATTCGCAATACAGGCGGAGATGCCTCCTTCTCGGAAGCATCCACCTCGCTGTTGGAATTACCCCTCGTACTGGGAGTAATGGGTACGAGGGCACATCCCTCGTGTTCCTCCTCGACGTGAGCCTGCGTTTCTTCGAATGTAGTGTACATTCCGCACTCTTTGCCGTCGGCATCGCAGAATGGACAGAGGTATGTAACTTTGCTCCAATCGAATTTGATACTGCTGTGCACTCGTCCAAAGTGTCCAAAGATTCCGCGAAGCAAAAGTACTTTGGGGCAGTTGGGGCATTTTGCGAGAGGGTGGGATGTCAATTTCGATTGTTTTGGCGAGGATGACGATTCATTGTTTTCTTCCACTTCGATATCCTCCGAGAGATTATAGTGCGCGCTGGCGACCTTCGATCCCTGATTGTCAGCAGCAGCAGTAGCAGCAGCACATTTCAACGAACCCCCACTAGAGTAACCGGCCATACCCTTGGCAGTCTTTTCAATCAACAGTTCCAACCCCTCGTGATATCCCTCCACGTGAGCAGCCACATCGTCCAAGGTCATGAATTCCACATCTTCCAGTTGACAATAGGGACATCCGTACAATATCAAATCTTGATATAATTTCATCCCACTGTGAGATCTGCCGAAATGGCCGTAGAGACTTCGGAGTTGGGCGAATGATTTGGGGCATTCGGGGCATTGGACGAGTGGGCCGAGGTGGGAGGATGGAGAAGAGGGTTTGGATGAGAGGGATGGTGATGGGTTGGGATCGTCGTAGATGTAGTCGGAAGATTGTTGTTTGGGGGTTGCTACTATGCCTCGTGTTTTCATTGTTGGATTTGCGCTTGGATTGGGTTATCAATATATTATAAGTACTTATACTTTGGATGAGCTGGATGATACAGCAGCTTATCTCAGACTGCTGGGAGGGTGGCAGAGAACAAGAAGTTTTGATGAGAATGACGATGGATTTTCAGAGGGCATGGGAAAAGCAGAGAAGTACCATGATCAGTAATCAATGCATCGTCTGTCAACATGCACACCAATCACGACGGCAACAAATGAGCCTAGCTGCCAGCCAGCTTGATAATCTATATCTTGGCAGGCTACAGCAACATCACCGAGAACCTTAGCAGATACCAGCCAGTGCGATAACATTCTACTATCAAAGCTCAAGTCAACAAATAATTCAGAGTGAGTACTACTAGCACAGCAGCAGCAGCCAGGCAGAGTGGATATTTTGAATAGACAAACCGCCAAATGGAAAATTGCCCAAGAGCAACACACAACTGATCTATGATCTTTCTATCCTGAGACACTCTTGCAACACTATAACATGGCGACAGCCATCAAGCACTCAAGGCAAGAAGGTATCCGAAACAATGGCCACCGCTCATGCACACTTGCATGTTTGACATGATCCCTCACATCGTCATTGACAGTCTTGACAACAAGATATTAAGATCAATTGACATTCATCATCGAGCATGCGAATGAGCTATTCAAAGAAAGGCTCTTCATCAGAAGAATCTCACCAATCAAAATCTAGTAGCCGAAGCTGTTTACCTGACCCTGAGGAGGATGAATAGATTGCGTGCCACTTACCGTGATTAGAGTGATTTGTCTCCATTTGGAAAAACGGAGACGAGAGTGAGAGAAGCAGCGCAGAGTGAAAGAGCGAAAAGGGAGCTGGGATTGGCATGGAAAACTCTAAAAGGTAATCATGACTTTCTTCAATACATTTACCTTGGTGTTTCAGTCTGTAGATTCCCAACCATGACTTCGCCCTACAACTCCAGTTTGAAACATAATCCAAAGGGGCGGACCTCTTCCAGTAGCAAGTTAGTAATAATTTGAACAAACAATGATGTGTTCAATTAGACCAGAGATCAGTCCCCCAGAATTCGCCTGCAACTGCAATTATCCTAGCTGCTTGCTTAAAATGATGTAGAACAAAACCTTGTCTCTCTTTAAAAAATCCAACCGTCTGTCATGCATCCATATGAGAGTTTTCTAATGGTATGCTGGCGATTATTATGCACAGAAGTTACTTTATGGTTATGGCTTCTACTGGACTACAGATCAAGTGGGGCATACCATTAGGAAGTTCTCAATGAGTACATAGTAAGTTACTCTAAAGGTGGAATAGAGCTTATATTGGGCTGGGAGGAAGGAGGAAGCATGAAGCCCTTAAAAGGTAATATCACACATTTCAATATTACTTACCTTCTTCAAAATCTCCAATCTCCTCACCTCAACCATCTCACTATGAACTTCATGCTACACCTCCTCTCAGCAGCCTTGTCCTCCTTCCTACTAACAACCATAATCGTCATCACACAATGCCGCTACAACTTCAATGAGATTCGCAAAGCCCTGATAGCTCATCTTCATGAGCGCAGCTCCAGCGATGCCTCCAACAAAGGCAGACCATTCGTCGTTGCCTTCTTTCATCCGTATTGCTCTTCCGGTGGAGGCGGGGAGCGTGTGCTATGGAAGATGATTGAGGCGTTGGGGCAGCTGAAGGAGGAGGCCATGCAGGATTATGATAATGGCGGTAGTAGTGATAAGAAGAGGAGACGAAAGTCTTCGGTTATGATGAGCCGAGTGGAAGATGCGGTGAGAGGCCATTGCAGAAATTTGACAGTGGTGATTTATACGGTGGATGAGCCTAGTGCCAGCTATGGTCAAGGTTAGTTGTTTGTTAGTTTGCAGTCATGTCTTTTCTACTGTTCAATCTATAGTTCATCATATGTTCATCGATCATTCACTTTCTGACTGTTCTTTATTATGCATCAAAGACTTGAGGAAGCACATCCAAGAACGATTCTCCATAACCATCCCACCATCTCTCAATATACACTACATCCACCTTCACAACCAGAAACACTTGTTACAAAAGTCAAAACGGTGGACACTCCTCGCCGAATCTTGGGGCACCGTTCGGTTAGCGTGGTGTGCACTGAATCAACTCACTCCGCATGTGTTTGTGGATACTACCGGCTGTGCATTTACATTCTTGGTGGCCAAGGTGCTTGCGGGGTGTAAGGTTGGTGCCTATGTTCATTATCCCACCATTAGTACTGTGAGTTTGTGATACTGCTTTTGTATTTCTTTGACTTTTTTGCAATGCCATGTATTGAATGAAATCAAATGATAATCCAACTCATGCGGCACTTGATAAATACAACTTTTCTCTACAGGACATGCTAAAACTAGTATGGGAACGTCGTCCATCCTACAACAATAACACACAAATCAGTACCAATCCAATCATTACATACGCCAAACTCGTCTACTACACAATCTTTGCTATACTCTACGGGCTCGTCGGCAGTTTGGCAGATCTAACCATGGTCAACTCCACATGGACCAAAGAACACATTGCCCACCTTTGGAGATTCGCTGGATCTATTCACGTGGTTTTCCCTCCGGTAGATACGGCAAGCTTGTCTAAATTGTCATTGAACAATCGAGAGAACATGATACTGAGTATCGGACAGTTTCGACCCGAAAAAGATCATGTGTTGCAATTGAAGGCGTTCAAGCTGTTATTAGATAAAAACGACGGAAAAATGATGAGAGATAATAAATTGAAACTGATCTTGATTGGGAGTTGTCGCGGTGAAGATGACGAGGAACGAGTCGACAATTTGCAAAAGCTATCACGAGAATTGGGCATACAAGATCATGTGGAGTTTGTGTTGAATCAACCGTATCCAGTGCTAAAAGACTATCTTTCTCGAGCGAGTGTGGGATTACATACAATGTGGAACGAGCATTTTGGGATTGGAGTGGTGGAAATGATGGCCGCCGGTTTGGTCACTGTGGCACATGATTCGGGTGGACCCAAGTCGGATATTATTGCGAGGCCTTGGGATTTGCAAGAGTTTGTGGATGGCGGTAAAAGGCCTACGGGGTGTTTGGCGGGTACTGCGGGGGAGTATGCCGATGCAATATATACTGTTATCAAGGGAGGTGCGGAAAAAGAGGTTGCTGCTATTCGACAGAGTGGTAGGAATGCCTCAGAGAGATTTTCGGATGAAGTGTTTATGAAATCATTGAAAGAGACTGTGCTGACTTCTTCGTTGTTATTAAGATGATGATATCACCTTAAAGTCGAGAATGACAGAACAAGACTCTCTCACTCTTTTCATTTCGAGCACCTCTTGGTTAGAGTAGACCGGCAGCAGTGAGAAACGTGAGTGAAGAGAGACAAAGATTAAAAAAAGAAGCCCAGCAGCAGCTCTGTTTCGAAGCATAAATGTATTTTGAATGTTGAGAACTGTGCGATCTAGAGGAAGGATCCAGGCCATCCACATATCGTGAGTGTGTATTGGAATCGTTGGTGTTCTTGGCAAGTACTTAACTGAGAACCAAGAATTCAATCGATCAACTGAACCTCACGTCTAAAGAAGTGTTAAAGGTTGCTTTGTAGGTTGTTGTAGTTGTAACATACTTGACTACAGTTTTGATACAATACTTGTTAGTGCTCCCTCTCTAACCGATCCCTCCTTTTCTCTACACTCATCCTCGTGTTTAATCTGCAACAGCGCTTCAATGAAATCAGCAACCGCAACATCACTCCAGCTTCCAATCCCACCTCCAAACCACGATGAAGCAACATCATTTCCATTGGCATCCTTACGCGGAGGCGGACTCTCCTGCCAACCCAAATGACCACCGCATCGTGTTTTGACCACCACAACATTCGGATTCTCAAGACAATGATTGAGCTTCCGTGCAAACTGACCAAACACCAAAAAGTCATCCTTGGCAGCCACCTTCAACAGCGGAACGGAAACATGACCCACATATCGATGACTGGAACTATCATGCCAATACTCATTGCCATCTTGGTAGCCGACCCTCGGAGCAAACGGCGGGTACGGCTCATTCCTCAAAATGTAAGGAGCGCAAGCATCATCCAACTGTCCAATGGTACGACTTGTCATTGCCTTCTTGATGGCGTTGCGAAATCCACGCTCGTGGTGTTGATTGTACACACTAAAGTTTTGCAGCAGAGATCGTTTCACACCCATGGCTAGAATCATATTCCATGGAAATGGTACAGTGTTGGATGCAATGTGGAGTGGATTGCCGAGTGCTGCTCCACCGCCGATGCATTTGGGCAGTGTTCCGTGTAAGGACTCTTCGCCGAGGTACTTAGTGACAATGTTGGCTCCTAACGAATAGCCCACGAGGTAGATTGGCCCACCGAGATACGAATTGTTTGATGATTTCTTGGCTAGGCGCTTCTCGAGTTGCTGTATCACTCCTCGCAAATCTCCGGTAAATCCTGCATTGTACTGAAGGCGAAGTTGGCAAAGATCGGTATTCTAACAAAAATGACGATAACACTCACGACACATTAGATGTGTACGACTCTTACCCCTCTCGGAGTCGTGTTCTTCACCTGGCCCAAATAATCTTGTCCCCGTAAATTCATACAAACTGCAACCCATCCTCTAGACGTAGCAGTCTTCATCATGGATCGAATGTAACCAAACGAGGAATCATTGTTCATCCCATGTACCAATAGTACAATTGGACGAGAAATGTTGTCTACTTTGTCATTTGTCAAATCTGCCACTTGAACCTGATTTTGACTTCCATCAGCATTAGCGTTACCAGCATTAGAATTAATAATTTTGATTGGAACCTCCCAATCCAAAACAAGTCGAGCGCCATCTGCACCCATGGTCATGACCTCTCTCACTCTTGTTCTCTTTACAATTGCAGCTCCATCATCATACTTCTCACCTCCTTTCAATGCGTAAGCGGCGAAACTGCTCATAACACCTCTAGTGCCAACAAACAAACTGGGCACCACATTTCTATTCCAAATTCCTCCCTCGTTCGACAGCTTGTCGTAGATTCGCTTAATTCGCGAATTGGACACGAGATTGCAGAATACATCGGGCGGTGACGAGAGGGACTTTTGCAATCGCAGCTCGTATTGCAGTGCGGCGGAGGAGAGCGAGAGACAGGCCAGCGCCCAGGCTGTCGGTGTGGCGGGAAGGGAGGATTGGATGTGAGTTAGGAGGAGTGAAGATTGGCGTCGGAGGAGTGATGGTCGTTGGGAGCGCTTTTTGTGAGAGGATCTTTTGTTGAAAACTTTTGTGTTGCTTGTGGTGACTTTGCTGGTGCTTTGAGCGCTGGAATAAGAAGGAGCTGTAGAGCTGCCACTGCTTTTGTGGGCATTGCCAGCGGCAATGTCTGCCGTGTCGGTCATGGTCTCTACTTAGGATATGTCAGTTGTCAGTGTGTGATGGGTGATGATGGCTGATGGCTCTCGAAAAACTTATCTACCTTTTAACTTATCATATTTCTTATGTACGTAGCTATTCTAGGTACACATAATAGAGCAGTGTTTCTGTTTTATTTCTATGTAGAGACCACTGGGTAGTGAATCTGTGCTGCATCGGTGAAGCTGATCTCTGTGGCGATGGATAATTTGAAGCCGAAGAGATTCCCAATCATTGGTGTTGGTGTGTTCCGTGATGGTAATGGGACTGAGCTTATTTTACTATAAATATTATAGAGGGAGCAGGCTCAGTTCTCATACCTTTTGGAGAGGCACCCTTCGTACATTGCAGTTGCCTCATGGGTGTAGATAATTGTAGTTGAAGCTTCCCCCTACCCCACCCTTTAGCCAATGGGCAGAGGTTCTGTTGGATTTGTCTTTATGTGTCAATTTTTTCAGGCAGGCTTGATCTCACGGGACTAGTGAGTCATTCTTCATTTTGGTGCACGCCAAAATGTGTGGTAAATAGTTTCTGACAGCTGCTGTGCAATTCTATGCACCCTTCTTACACACAGCTAGTGAAGAAGTGTTCTGATGCTAATACGCTCATTGTCCCCGCAGCGCAGAGATTGAAACCAACCAAACAACAATCAACTTGCTGAGTTTGTATTGACAGAGGATTTTTCAGTTTCCCATGTCGGAAGTCGAAGTATCTCGAGCTTCATTGACAGGTCAAAGACTACAGAGATTTATGCTGTTTGCAAATGTTTTAGTATTTAATAATTATGAGCATCTTGCTCATTTTCTATCAAATAGAATTCAATCAATGAGTGAAGACGTCTACCTTTAGTTGACTTAATAGATTGGATACCAATCAACAATCAGAGTTTGAAAAGACTTGACTTAAGTCTGGACTTAAGTCTAAATTTGACTTAGTCTTTGCCAAGTCTAAGTCAAGTCAAGTCTAATAAAATTTTGAAATCTCAAGTCCAAGTCAAGTCAAGTCTGCCTCATATTTGAGATCT
>JALLPI010000410.1:0-20489 GCA_036939935.1 Cyclotella atomus | reverse complement strand
TGATCGGTGGCGTAAAACTGTTGTGATGCGTGAGTGTTGACGTAGTTATGGATGGCGTACAAATACTCGTACTCTAAATGGAGTAGTGACTCGGGGGGTCTGACGTCATAACGCAATATCGCGCGAGTAGGAGTTTTCCTCAGGCAAGTATTACTGTAGAATATACTTAAATAATATTCCTACGTTATTAAGAGTATGCGCCCTTCTGACATGTAATAACATATCATACTTTTTTCACAAAGTAATTACAAATGCAAGTACTTCATGCATGGTGAGAACGACAAGTGGATAAATACACAAAATGAAAATGTATCCAGATGACGCCACCCTTTCTTGCTTCCGGCATGAAGATTCGAAGTTCTTCTTGTGTGTTCTCATTCTTGTATTGACGCCACGCACCACTCCGTGTGATGATGGACGGTTTGAATCTGGACAGGTGATGTTTTTAGTGGGTGAACTATAATGATGTGGAAAAACAACCATTATTATGAGAATACATCATGATCAAATATTGATTGTCCACTAAATTAGAAGTCCCGCCCGCAGGTTAATGATAAATTTGATCGCATTTTTTCACACGCCTCTCTTGTCTCACAAAACAAATAATACCACCACGCACCACCACACACGCACCGTCTTCCTCCGAAACAACCACGCAGAAAAAATGCTCCTCGTACTCCCCATCCTCCTCCACGGCACAGTCACAATAATCTCAAGCAGCGGCCTCTCATCCCCCGTATCAACCGTCACCCTCTCTATCCTCCCTGCCCCAACAGACCTCACCGACACGGAACAATAATAATGAAATTCTCATCCATCATCTTCGCCCTCCTCCTCTCCTCATCCGCCGCATTCGCGCCCCCAAGACCCATCCGACCCCAAACTTCACTACCATCCACCGCCGAACAAACAACCACAGAAACAAGCACACTCTCTCCCGACTTCCAAACAGCACGCGATGCCTCCGTCTCCAAAATTGACGGCATGCTCTCCACTACCAAATATGCCGCTCTTTCCCCTCCCCTAATCCACTTTGTGGACGAATACTTTCGTTCCCTCTGCGATGCCTCGGCAAGTGGAGCCAAGAACCCCGACGGCAGCGACATTACGGCACAGCAGGCCGTGAAGGAGATGATGCGCACTATTCAGTTCGGGATGAAGTACGGATTGGGCGAAGGGAAATACACCTTTGAGAATGTGAGGCATAGAGCACTCAGGGGTAAGACTTTTAGTGTCAAAGATGAGAGGTATGAAGACGAGGCATTTTGCAACATGTTGGGAGATGATGTGAACACGGACTTTTATGCGGCCGGCTGTGACTTTTTCAGGCCCTCAATGGATATGGAACGTAGTTTGATCTTAGGCGTGGATAACATGGAAAAGGCGATGGCACAGCTTGCAAAAGGAGAGAATGTAGTCTTTTTGGCCAATCATCAGTCGGAGGCGGATCCTCAGGTGGTTTCATGTCTTTTTGAAAAGGCCGGTGATAAGTATGGCAAGTTGGCCGCCGATATTACCTACGTGGCCGGACATAAGGTTACCACTGATCCGCTTGCGATCCCTTTCTCCATGGGACGCAATTTGCTCTGCATTCATTCGAAGAAGCATATTGATGCTGATCCGGAGACGAAACCGGCCAAATCGAAACAAAATATGGCAGCTATGAATGAGATGCTTCAGGGTATGAAAGATGGAGGCATGGCTATTTGGGTTGCCCCTTCCGGAGGAAGAGATCGACGCACTGTCAGCAATGGTAAAATCCCCATTGCGACCTTTGATCAGAAGACGGTGGACATGTTCCGTCTTATGGGGAATAAGTCCAAACGTCCTACGCATTTTTACCCCATGGCAATGGTGTCCTACGATTTGTGCCCGCCGCCTGACTTCGTTGAGGCAGGTGTCGGCGAGAAGAGGAATGTTAGATTTACTCCTGTTGGTATCAAGGTCATGGAGGAGGTGCCGAATGTGGGTGGGGCCGAGAAGAGACATTTGTTCACTCATTCGGCGGAGTTTGAGACTATCAAGGGTTATGAAGAGTTATTGAAGGGTATGGGTATGGAGAGGTATATTTAGATGAGGTGTGAGCTTGCCGTGTTCTCTATGAAGAGGATGGTAATTGAATATAGTTTGTTATATGATAAAGTGTAGATAGACGTAACTTTTGGCATTTTAAGCAATGCTAAACACTTACAGGTTTCATTCGATGAGAGATAATGTTCATGTACGAAAAATACGTGGGCACTCTAGAGATTAGTTCTCCATTCTTATTCTCTCTTGTGTGTAGGTAGTTTGTCTTCGTGCCATAGATGATAGATGGTAGTTTTCCTCCAACTAACTGCAGAACAACAGGAGATGGTAACATAACAGCGAATCTCAGCCATGAGCAGTGGTGGTGTGCGTGGTGATGTGGGCGTGTGGGGTGTGATGGTTGTCATACCATATGGCGGGAAACGACGTACAGCTTCTCCTCTCCTCTCGCAGGCTCCTCTCTCCTCCTTTCTTGGAACCACGATACCATGAACGACCGAACTAAAGGCCTCGGTATAGCACTCTTTGGCGTCGTCTGCGTCTCACCCGACGCTCTATTAGTACGCTTTCTATCCACGCACGGCTCAGATCCATGGACCATCATCTTTTGGAAGCTGCTGCTTTCAATTCCTCTATCGGCAACTTATGCCATCTACGAGGCTGGCGGTGTCAAAAAGTTGATCCATACAATATCATCGGGTAGGGGTTTTTATTGCGCCGTTGTTCCCGTCCAATCAGTGATTGATATTGGCTACACACTATCGTTTGTGTACACTTCGGCTGCGGTAGCTTTACTCCTCATCAATCTTAATCCGTTATGGGGTGCAATTATAGGCAAGATTATACTGAAAGATGCACTGCCTTTACGGACCTATATTGCCATGATATTGGCTTTTGGATGTATGTTGATTATATTCGTTCCAGAATTGGTTTCCGAAGAGGAAAGATCAACAAAGAGCTTAACAGGCAACGTGATTTCATTATTCACCGGATTCTTGATGGCAGTGTATTTGTCGATTGTTCGAAAGGCTGGGCAGTATGACATATCATTAGTTGGAGGAACTCCATTGGGTGCTTTTTCCTCAACCATAATATCCGCAATTATAACAAGGGGTCGAGTGCTCCCAAGTTTGTTCTGGGATACTGACCTGTGGAAGTTTTGGCTGGCGGTCGTGGCACAAGGAATCGGCATTGGTATAGTATTTGTTGCAATGGTAAGAGTTTGATTAGGATTAGAGCTTGTTAATCCATGTCGGATCTTCAAGATGCAATGTACTCACACCGCACACATGCATTTATTTTAAGTCGATAGCACCACGGTTCATCACAGCACCTGAAATTGGTCTCTGTCTACTTCTTGAAGCAGTTCTTGGACCTCTTTTTGTGTTCTTTGCATATAATGACGTACCCAGCAAATGGACACTTATTGGAGGATCATTGTTGCTCCTCATATTAGCAGCTCATGAATCAATGCCACTTTTTGAAAGATCTAAAGAAGTGTATAGAACAATGAGCAAACGATTTTCTACTAAACTGAGTGATGGTATTGCACAGGATGTGGAGACCACAATTGAATTGAGCAAGACTAATGGTGATGCACAATATAGGGAAAAGAATGATGTAGCAGATGACTTCGTTGCTGAAGAAGATTCGTTTCGATTAAATGAGATGTCATGTGATAAATAAGTAGTACTTGAAGCTTATTTTATTGAAATTGCAATCATGGTACCAATGTTCTTGCCAAGTTGCTGCTATCTGATAACTCGAGAGTCGAGAGAGAGGGAGCCTTCGTCAAGATTCCGAACTTCGTGTCATTTTCCACCTCCCAACCACTCTCTTTCAAAGTGCGGAAGTCCAAGTCAAGTAGCAAGAAGGCTGAAGGCTGGGCTGTCCATAAAGCGGCGGTGGATCCTCCCCTGAATAATGTCATTCACACCCAGTCCGCAACGCCGTAAATCACCCAACAACAACAGCACAAGCATGAGCACGACCCTCGAATCTCAAACCATCAACACCAAAAACAGCGAAGAAACAAAACCAGACCAAGAAATGAAACCCCTCATGGTGGAAAACTCCGCCAAACTCGGCCTACCCAATGGCGACGAAGATTCCTCCTCGTCCTCTCAATCCGATTTCTACTACCAAGCTCTCCGTTTTGGATTCTGTTTCATCGGTCTGCAACTCTCCTACCTCACCTGGGGATACATGCAAGAACTTATCATGACCACAACATTCGAACCTACCCCATCCGCTCCCGACGGCAAGTTCCCCTCGGCAGCATTCTGTGTCTTCTCCAATCGTTTCCTCGCCATCCTAGTGGCCATCGTAGCAGTCCGTATGCGAAAGGGTGCCGTATTAGCCAATAATGTCGCCCCACTCGTCGCATTTGCCCCCTGCGCATTGAGTAACACCATGAGTTCATGGAGTCAGTATGCCTCCCTCCGATATGTCAGTTTCCCGGTCCAGACGGTCTTCAAAAGTTCAAAGATTATCCCCGTTATGATTATGGGTAAGGTGTTGAAGGGGACGAATTATCCAATGGGGCAGTATATCGAGGCATTGTTGATTACGATTGGTGTGGCTGTGTTTAGTGTGGCTAGTAAGAGCTCGGATAGTGATACGTCCACGGAGGTGGTGGGATTGCTCTTCATGTGCCTTTATGTGACCTTTGATTGTTTCACGAGTCAGTGGCAGGATAAGATTTATGTCAAGTACGGACGAGCCAATGTCGACCCTTATCAGATGATGTTGGGTGTGAACAGTACGGCTATTTTGATGACGAGTGCAGGATTGGTCCTTGGTGGAGATATTCCAAAGATCATTGAGTTTTTCAAGGTGAATCCTATGGTGTTTCAGTACAATGTTATCACGGCTATTACTTCGGCTTCGGGGCAGCTTTTCATATACACGACTATCAAGGAGTTTGGACCGATTGTGTTTACTGTGATCATGACAACGAGGCAGATGATTTCGATTTGTATTTCTAGCATTTTGTTTGGTCATACTATGGGGTTCAAAGCTTTGATTGGGGCAGGTTTGGTGTTTGGGGTATTGTTCTATCAAATCAGGAAGAAGTATTTGGCCAAAAAGTCTGGAGGGCGCTAATTGTTTGAGGATGGGTCTGACCAAGTCTGACTGATTAAATTTTAAGAACATCATAATGAAGAGGCTCAGAATATAGCTTACTTTGACTTCTTATCTAGCTTCATCATAGCAGACAGCCTCTCCACCAGAGGGGGATGTGAGTAATGATACGTCGAATACCAAGGATCAGGACACATGGCTCCCAGGTTCTCCAAATGAATCTTGCACAATCCAGACTGCAACGTTTTGCTCATTCCAAGGTTCACTGAGAACTCATCCGCCTCAAACTCACACTTGCGAGAATGCATAGTCATAATAAAACTCAATACCTTATCTATCGGTGCCCAAATGACTTGAAAGAAAAAGAGCAATGCAATAATCGTAGGGACAGGACGGGATTCGTCATTGAAACCAAAGGCACGATACAGCTCATGGGAGTTGTAGCAGAGTGAAAAACAGTAGAATGATGCTCCGGTGTAGAGTTGTGAGATGACAAAGTTTGTTAGGGTGTGTCCCATCTTCCAATGCCCTGTTTGACAAATTCATGAGCTCAGCCTTTAGAGGTGGAATACTTATTAGTGATTTACAACAACCGAGTAACTCACCTAGCTCATGTCCTAGAATGGCAAGGATTTCATCATCATGTGTTTGATCCATCAACGTGTCAAACAGCACAATCCTTTTCAGCACAGTCATCCAAAAAAACTGTTAGCTCGAATGAATCACAAGTGGCAACACCCAAACATACGAATCGAAGCCCAAACTCGAAGAGAGAACTCTCACCTCTTATTCTTGAAAAACCCAAACATAAAAGCATTCGAATGACTACTCCTCTTACTCCCATCCATAACAAACAACTTAGTCAACGGAAACTCTAACCGTCCCGCCAACTCATAAATCTCCTCCTTCAACTTCCCCTCCTTCAACGGTTCATACTTATTAAACATGGGCATAATCACCACAGGATATATAGTCATCATCAAGACTGAAAAAACAAACATGAATCCCCAGACGTAGATGTAGAAATGAGGTCCGCCCATCTTTATAATTTTTAACAATAGAGCCACGAAGGGGCCGCCAATCACTGCGGTGAGGAGCAATCCCTTGAGTTTGTCTGTAAAGAACAATCCGGGAGTTTGTTTATTAAACCCATGTTTCTTCTCGATACAAAACGTCGAATAGAGTTCAAATGGTAAAGAGGTGATGGTACCAATAATGACGGTGATGCCTAAGAAGAGTAATGTGATTTTAATCTCATCCGAAGTTTCGGTCCAGCCGTATTTTTTGGATCCGAGGGAGGTGGCCACGTCCCAGATGTAGGGCATGAATCCGTAGAGGAGAAAGGCACATTCTTCAATGAGAGAGTATAGAGAGGAGATTATGGAGAAGGATATTCGGTCGAGGCCGTAGGACTGAGCTTTGGAGAATTTGGATTGTAGTTGGGGTAGGAGGGGTTGGGATTTGTCTACCTTGTCCTCCTCCTTCTTTGTTTCGTCGTTGGATGATCCATCCTTTGTTTCCTCGCTGGTTGTGCCGTTGGGCTTGTTTTTTAGTTCGGCGTCAATGGCACCGACTGTGGATGCTAGCTCTTTTGGAAACTCGGTTTTGAAGAAGGAGCTTCGTTGGCGGAGGTTGAGGTAGGATTCGAAGATGTAGACGAGGAGGGTGAATGCTAGTGTCGCTGCGATGGCGTAGGCGAATGGGGAGTCGTCGCTCGAGGAGGATGGGGATTGGGTGTAGTGCGGTTTGATTATGGGGAGGAACGGCATGGTGATATTTGTGGCCAGACGGTGGCGTTTGGATCTGCTTGGTGGATCTGATGGATTTGGGCGTGAGGATGGACTTCGCCGTACCTTTATGATTGTAATCATAATACAAGTTTTTAGCGGTACTCACGCGATGCTCCAGATTTCCCTCTGACCGCACTCTCCTCCGACCAGACCTGAGAAATGATTGTCTCTGCGGCTACGACGTGAGAGACACGAGATGAGGAATCAAACGATTCCAAGGCCGCACTTCTATTGGCGAATTCATTCCACCAAAAAGGAATTGCAACTAAATGATCCTGTTTATGTTAGACCCAAATCGGTCAAAGAAGTAGGTGCAGTTGGACGTGTGGTTGACACCACCGCCGCAGCATTCAATGAACCGGCCGATGTCAAGAGACGGTGTACAAATGATCGATCACTAGCCAAACCTAATCAGAATAAAACGTCTGACCATCGAATCACAGTTCAAGTCAATGGAGTTATTAAACGATTCCGGCCATCGCGCCTTGTATCCATCTACGACGTTCCATCTAACAACACGACAACAATTTTGCTGACACCAGATACTGCCAACTATCGTCAATTGGCAGTAGCTCATGTTAGACATGGGGATAAAGTGTTGGAGATTGGTTGTTCTACTGGCATTTGTACTTCTTTGGTTCTGAGGCGTATGCTACTTTTGTCAAAGGAGAACACAAATGATGCAGAAGCACAATCAGAGGCAGCAGCAGCAGCAGCAGCAGAAAAGGGAGACTCATTTCAGTATGATGGAAAGATAATAGCATTTGATACGGGGTCGGACATGATGAACCAGACGCAACAAGCATTGCAAACTGAATTTGATAACTTATCAGCACACTTGCCACAACACAATGAGCTGTCTACAATGAGTTCCATCCATAAAATTGATGCATTCGCAGATCCCAAAGGGGCTTTCTCTTTATCTACTCAAAATAACAAATATCCAGATATTGTATTGATTGATATTGGAGGCAATCGTGAATTAGAAGGGGTGACACGAATGATACACTGGGTACAATGTACATTTCTGAGCAATCTACCTCGTGTTATCATTGTCAAAAGTAAAGAGTTGGTACGGGAATTGAGTCCAGAACCAGAA
Source organism: Cyclotella atomus (assembly GCA_036939935.1). Classification (NCBI taxonomy): domain Eukaryota; phylum Bacillariophyta; class Thalassiosirophyceae; order Thalassiosirales; family Thalassiosiraceae; genus Cyclotella; species Cyclotella atomus. The sequence goes on along the minus strand of JALLPI010000410.1, from coordinate 12,488 downwards.
GATGGATCCATGCATGAAGCGCAATCTTGGCTGATGAATTATCTACAGAACAGAAATTTGTCAGTGGAATTATTGAATAAACCACCTGTGTATGCACACCCGTTGCAAGCTCCTTTGGTAATGTCTCCTGAGGATGATGCACTTCCCATTTGTCGATTTCACAATTATCATAAAGATGGATGTAAGAGGTTTAAGAACGGTAATGAGTGCGAGTTGGATCATGAGTACTGCCATTGGTGTCGGATTCCAGGGCATGTTGCGAGAAATTGTCCAGGGACATAGTGACTAAGTACTATAGTTGATAAGTATTAGTCATTGATGCGTTCAAACACTAATATTAGCGTCTTTCACTTCGTTGATTTGAAAAAAGTTGACATCTCACTCCCAGCATTCGTGAACTCGTGGTCACTACACTGTTGCAGCGGATTCTGTACTCTGGGCAGTTTCAATGCCTCCCTGCATAGTTATATTCAGTAAGAACGAAGATAGCGGCATGCGACGTTACCAAAACATCTCATGTCTCACCTTCGACAGATCATCCTGATCATCAACAAAGTACTTGCCAACGGCAGACTTTCGTATCCTCTCTATTGAATTGTCATTGTAAAGAAATGCACCCACTGTTGCCAACAAAATACCTCCTTTTCCAGACATGGACAGTGCCACAGAAAAATAGGCTGCTGCCGCTAAAACATTGACGATTCGCTTACCAACATTAAGTAGTGAATGTGTTGTTGCCGATGTAAGGCATAAGACTGTGATAGAGAAAACATTGTACAGGCAGTGAAACACTATTGCCCTACCCAATGGCGATGCTGCCTCGTTCTCTGCCTCAACAAATGAAGAAATTACAGTCTTCAAGGCCGAATATCTGAAAACATAACATGATAAAGTTGCACATGTTGCTGGAATAGCCGCCATTGTTGTAATAAAAGCAAAACTTTGTATGCCTAAAACAAATGCCTCTCCACTTGACCTTGACTCTTTGCTTTTTGTCTCAGTTCCTCCTGTAGAAGAAGTAGTCTTCTTCAGTACATTTCGAGATGCCATGCAAAACCCACTTATTAATGCAAACACAATTGACTTTGGATTTGGATCCATTGATTTCTGTGTGAGCAACAGCATTGTTCCACCTATAATGACAAAGGTACTCGTGACTTTTCGGACTGACAAAATCTGTCCAATTTCGCGTCTGGTATTGCCCCCACTTCTTGCCAACACTTTATCACGTATGATGATGGCCAGTACCATCAGTATCAATGTTTCTATTGGCTCTAACAGTTTAACGCATTGAACTAACGAGGCTGAACCGTAAGCAAAGCCCATATTGGTACATAAGGATCCAATGTAATGCAACACTCCAATAAATAGATCATAGGCACGAATGTTATGTAGCATTCCCTCCTTTTTCCCAGTGATAAATCGGTGAATACAGAAGAAGGACGCACTAAACACAACACCCAGTACTAATTGTGACGTAGTCAGCAGCTGAGCCAGTAATGCGATTCTCGCTTCTCCCTCATCCTTGGGATTGCCAAACTTGGAGAATAGCACTTGAGATGCAATGGCGCTGGAGTTTGAGGACATGTACCAACATGAGGTGCAGATTACTATTAGAGTGGAGATGGACGCAGAGAAGAGGCGGCGGGGAGGAGATGGTGTGCTCATGGTTGTTGGCGTTGATTTCTAACTTAAGACACCTTTTTTGGAGGAGCAAGAGCCAGCCAAGAATGATTTAAGCTCTGGAGGGATTTAATGTATTATTAATATGATGTTACCTGTAAATTCATGTACAAGGAAAGGAAAGGAGAGGAAGAGTAAGAGAGAGAGAGGAAAAGGGAAAAGGAAGAGTAAGGAATGCATGAATGCATGCATCATGAAGAGCTCATGCATCATAGCCCTGTTCATATGCACTGAAGCATTCACGCCATCTTCTACTGCTAGAAGTCACAAGACTTGTCTCTCCATATCTGGTGGAGAAAAACGATCAAATAGACAAAGCATCGCACCTCTATCACCTAATACTGGAGCTACTGGCACGCCAGGCCCCATCAGTAACAACTATCGGCGCACTTCTTCCCCACCGAGGCGTTTGCGAGGCGGTACATCTACCCCGGTGGCTAATAATCGGCGTACATCGCCGCTTCCTGATCAATCAATACGTGACACCACGCGTGATGTAGGCAATAGCATCGATACAGATAAAGCACAAATGTCGTCACCACCGCTGGACATATCATTACAGCAAGAAATTAAGAGACTGAAACAAACCCTTAAAGAGCGAGATGACGATGTCGAAATTCTAATCTACGAAGTGAACAGATTGCAAGAATTAAGTTCAAAGGTCAAAGATGCAAATGATGCCAGATCAAATGACTTCACCCTTCTCAAGAAGGAGGCAGAAAGGTTGAAACAAGACTTTGCACAAAGAACTAAAATGAACGAGGAGAAGTTGAAGAGGTTGATGGAACGGTTGCAGGAAAGAGAGCAGCGGGTTATTCAATTAGAACAGCAGCTGAATCAAAGTACAAAAACAATATCTGATTTAGAATCACAATTGAATGGAATAGCTAGTCCATCCATTGGTGTTACGCCAGAACGTATACCACAAAGACAGTATAGGGCAACAAAATCGTATCAAGAAACTAAGAATGCAGCCGTGTTAGGAGGTGCGCCTATATCCTACCGATCTCGATCTCAGAAACAATATTGGAATGGTGCCAGTGCTACAAGTAATGTGTATAGACCAACTGAAGAGATAGAATTGCCAGTTGTGGATGAGATGTCATTTGATCAGATTTCTGATGTTGAAACAACAATACAACCAATGATGTCAAATGAAGACGAGCCATTGAATGAAGTCGGCTCAACATTGTTTGACGTAGATGAGGACGAGCAGTCAACAACTCGAGCTGCAGATCGTTATCAAAAACCGCATGGTATTGGCGTTGGAAACAAAGGGATGCTAGAAGCACAAAATGATTCCTAAATGTATTCGGAATGTACTTTATAGGGCACAAGCACCGTAGAAACTTAGTCTATTTAGCCTCATGACTTACAGAACTGAGTATCGACATTCACGCATTGTTGCTAGACGTGTACAAAAACTGCCTGCCGTCATATGACAACATTGTGATTCTCCTCATTGAATGTTTCAGAGCCCTGTGGAGCCCCTGGTAGAATTGAGTTGGATGAAGCATGCTATTTTCATTTTGGCGGGACGCGCTGGGAAAGGGAAATGAAAGGAGAGAAGATGGGCGAGGGCGAGCGAGGCAGGATAGAGACGCACCATGCACCCCCACCCGTCCCAAGCATCCACCGACGCTCCAGCTCGTCTGCCTCTCGTGAATCTAGCTCGATACCTCACCTTTTGAATCCGAGCATGAACATTGACAGGCCTCCGCATTTACAAAGACGTGCTTCATCGCGTCCTCAACGCTCCACCAAAGCATCCAGCAGTCCAAAGCGTCCTCCTAGATCTCGATCCACTTCCAGAATAGCAAAAGTTCCATCTGCCGCTGCTGCTACAGGTCCTTCTAGAACGAAGCGTATACCAAGACATTCCAAGTCTTACCAAAGCTACACATTCCAGCACCCCCGCCATTCCATGAGTGTATCAATTCGACCTTCTCCACCAAATCGAATCTCATTCTTGCCCTCTCCGCATCCTACGTCTGCATCTTTACAATCCTTACTGAATGATATGGAACGCATAAGAGGCAGTAGACTTACCACTTCTTCCATTATTAGTGCCGAAAGTTCCAATCCATGCAGGATTAGTCCATCTCCTGGTGGGGTAAAGATATGGGAAATCATGACGAAAATGAGAAATCAAGGGGGCAGACAGTTGTGTTGGAAAGGTGTGAATGGTTCAGATCCGTGGTATGACCCTCTGGACTCGACTAATCATGATATGACAACGGATAGTTCAAAGAAAGATGCAAGGTATACAAACAGTCATCAATACACACCGATAAATCCTTATCATGAGTTGGCAAAACTACCGTCTCATTCTCCAATATTGACGAATTACAAGAGACGACTACCAAATAGAGCAGATGTAGGATTTGCCAACCCTACCGAAGAAGAGATTCGATTGAAAATGGCAGAAGTTCAAAAGGAGTGTGAATGGCAGGAGTGCAGTCCAAGAATTTGTTTGTTGACTGGCTTTGGTTTACTGTCAAATGCATCGTCAAGACGCAATACAGAATGTGCATCCCAAGCTGGCGAGGAAGATGGAGAACTAAATATACCATGTCGGCAAGAAATGGAAGCATGGAATGGAGGTCGGATACCGGGTATGCCCTATGCTGGACGTGATTTAATAGATTGTTACAAGATGTATCAACATTTTGAACGAGAGTACAACAACAATGAAAGAACTGGCAACTCATCTGACAGGCATCAAACCATTGGAGGAAGATCAAAGACCAAAGAAGAAAGAGACAAACTTACAGATCCACGAACCTATTCAATATTTGCACCACCTTTAGATGCTGTACCATCCAAATCCAACCTGTGGAAGCCTAGACCATTCAATGATCGTCCTGCAGGAATGAGATATCTGTTGGCGTGCCCTTGTGATTTGAGAGGCGTAGGTGATGATGAACCTTTGTTCTGTACAATGGCATTGTATTTATTGCCCGGGGGTGAATGCAGCAGCTCAAACAACCAGTTCAAAGGCAAAATAAGTGAAGATTTCTTTTTTCCGGCTGGGAACTGGAATACCATTGAAGAAGGACAAAATGAAGAACAATCATGGAGACGGAGGAAACGTCGTGCTGTGTTTTCGTATGATCCGTTAGATTGTGAAGAGGGGGATCTGTTTCTGGTTGTGCAAGTCTTTCGTGTGGCTCGCTGCACAGGTGTAGCTGCTGACGAGGAAAACGACAGCCGGAAGAAAGGGCTAGGGAGCAAAATAAAAGGCACTTTCAAGAAGTCCAGGTCTAGAACAGATATGCGCGGAGATTTACACGGCAACGATTTGGACATTGATTTAGAACAAGGTCCGCGGTTTCTATCTCCTCTCTGTTTCAGTGCTGTGCCAGCGTTTCCGATTGATGATCCGATGCAGATGCAACAATGGCCTGTTGGGGAAACTATGCGAGCTCCATTGTATGCGTCACAAGATGGATCAGAGACTCAAGATGATTTTGTGGGTCAATTATCAACTCTGACGAGTTGTCAAAGGGGAGAATACTCATCACCTACTGGTAAAAACTTTCGTTCATATTCTCAGATTACAATGACAAAGAACCTTGTCCCAATGCAGGGGCATTTTGACATATTTTCTTCATTCGTTGGTCAAGACTTTACGCGGGTGTTATTTCAAGAGCCACCTGAACTCTCCGATTTGTCGTGTGATGAACCTTCTACCAATCGCCCGCTGCTGCTAACTGATGTGATGGGAGAATCGGCTATCGGTTTTGACGGAGAAACGCCAAATAATGCCGACTCAAAATCACTAAGGTCCAAAATGAGGAGACTGCCACCAACACCGTCCTCTGGCTACACATGTTCATTTGACATCAAAGAAATCTTATACATGCCGCCTCGCGTCTCACCACGAAGGTATGAAGAAGATGCGGGTCTCAATACCACAACATTTTTGAACCTGTTATATGTTTATCCTCGATTGATCCGCAGTGCTAATGGGCTGGACAATGTAACAAAGTTATCTCTACGGGTGCGTGTTGTTGAGCAAGAGCTTCATGAGCAATCGTTTGATGGAGATGAAGCGGTATACCATCCTCTTCAATCAATCTACAATGCATCTTCTCCGGCAGGACCGCCAATGGTAGAGTCATTTCACACCAAATTAGTTTCTACATGCAACAAATCCGAGTCCAAGAGTCGTCGTGATGTGCTTCTGAAGGATGAAATAAAGATTCGGCTACCAGATGTAGTTGATCGACGTCACTTTCTGGAATTTTCTCTGTTCGCTGTGAACTACAACTTTGAGTCCTTGATTGTAGCGGAAACAACCGTTCCATTCATTATTTCATCAAAAGAATCTACTGCTGGAGGGAGAGTTACCACTATCATTCCTAATGGTCTGCATCGGATTCAACTCGGAGAAAACTTTCAGATTCACATAGAAACCAGATTGGCTAGCTCAATTCATGTGAGCGATCCAGCTGTGGCAACAATTGTTCGGGATTGCCCCATCCCATCATTCGCGGATAGTTCCAAGCACCTAGCAATTGCTCCGTTTGTCGAAATGTTAAACATGGCTTCAGGTCAGGCAATCAAGCGTCACTTTCTTTCCTTGATGACGCTTCAGTTGCTTTGCTTGTCGAATCAACCGTGTCCTCTGTTTTACTACGAATCTCTTTTTGATATGTTTGGAAGTGACGCCGCTTGGCATCGCCTAGTGGCATGGAAAAGTGTAGATTCGCTCGTAGCATGTATCAGAGCTTTATTCGAGATCCTGGAGAAGACCAAAACTTGTTTCTTGGAGCGAGATCAGTCTGTTGCCCCAGCTAAGTTTCAGCAATGGATCAAATCTCTTATTGACTCATTTGACGAGAAAATATATGTGGTCGGAGACAGTCCAGAAGGAGATGAAAATAACATAGACGAATATGATCCTAGTGTGGAAGGAGATATTTCGTTTGAATTGGGTTATTCGCTTGGAGGAGATTCAGATAAGGAGGCAAACGCGAATAGTATACCCGAGATAAAACCAAACCTTTCAATGATCTCTCGCAGTTCGTCGATGATTCGATCTCCTAGAAAAAGCATTCCTTCAGCTGTTTTTGAAGCACCGTTCTCGAGAAAGGCTTTTGTTGCAACCAGATTCGAACAAATGCAGGCTGATGCTGAGCTGTTGGAGGATAGCGGCGGAAATTATTTCGATGACGACCAAACGGTAGTCACCTTTGCAACTACCGTGTCAAAAATGACTTTTGCTACATTAACATCTGATGTGAAAAAGGCACCGGTCAATCCGGAAAGTAAAAGCTCACTTGCGGTAGATTCTTCGTCTAAGTTTTCGTACGGTACGCCTCCTAGAAGATCTCTGTCGGATTCGAATGATTTTTCATCAACGCCATTTTCGTTTGCAAGCAAACGGGCTGAGTATATGGCTAATCGCGTGAACACAATGGCTCAGCTCGTTATGGCTCCATGCATTGCGCCTTCGCTGCCCGATGGAATGTCAAGTGATCCAAATCTCAAAACCAAACATGCTTCTTCCAATGGCAATTCTAAATCGGTGAGTCTTGTATGGTGCATCTTGTTGACCGGCTTAAACATACATCCCTCACACTTCTTTTATTTCTACCTGTAAAACAGAAGACTTGGCAGAGCAACAAAAATCCAGTTGAGCCTGGATCAGATGCTGAAGAAGAAGGGCAGACGAAGAGTTTCATTTCTCTAAGAGGGAATCAATCGTGCTTGCAGTTGCCGCCTCTCAAATTCCATTTGATGACAGATGCTTCTGCAGCGTACAAGGCCGAGTCGGTACCATCGAGCACATGTTTGTATGAAAGGCTAACTTCCCTGTGGGTACATTCCTGGACGTCATTTGCAGCTCAATTGACAGGAGAAACATACATGCGAGGGAGCACCGCGGCTATCTCATTGTGGCCATACGAAGTTATTCAGGGAAGTAACAATCCATCGGCCGAGGAGAAAATGGCCTCCTCGTTTATACGAAACATCCCATTCATCCTTCCCCTGATTTTGAAGTCCTTAGCCGTCAGGTGTTCCAAATGTCAAACAACACCGTTAGTTGTGCCAATGACGTTCTTGGATGATGCGCACATGCAGATTTTGACGCCCTTGTTTGAGACAATTGCCCTTGGAACAATGAGAGAGGCCACGAGTGGCAGCAGTAGGGCATCAAATGCTAATCAGATGCTTGCGAAAGCATTGTCAATCAGCCAATATTCGATGGATTTCGCGATCGGCTTGTTTGCGTGTCTGCATCCATCGCAAGTTGCAACACTGATCAGCGCATACATCAACATGTTAGAGGAGTGCGAGATCCCAATTGGAACGAGCAAAAGTAAATCAAATTCTGCAGACAAACACAATCTTAGACGTGTGAAATGTGCTAGAGTGTTACGCCTCCATGCTGTCGAAAAGTTGGCAACAATGCCGAGGTTCGTCGCATTGAATTACCCTCCAAAATACACTGGCCATTGTCCTAAGAAAAGCTCTACATCATCAAATTCGGCCCATCATTCGACAGATAAAAATGGCTTCCAAATTTGTCTAGAACAAATTGATCGGTATCCTCAATCTTTTTGGCTATCGCATCTCCTCATGAGCCAATGTATATCGATCTCTCTTCGTTGCTGTAAGTCAATCATTACCGAAGCCAAGTCTCAATTAAATACAGGCAGGTATGGAAGCAAACCATCGACCCCATTGACTCAAGAAGATTTACTTGGTTTGGAAGCCATTGCATTTCAGTCAGCGGCATGTGCTCGTGAGCTATTGATGAAAAGACACGCCATGGACTCTCGCTTCCAATCTGTTGAAAGCAACACTCGTGTGGCAGCCCTGTTTGTGGACCAAATCCTTGGAAAGTTGGTGCATGGTATATCTATTCTTACGAGTATGGAGCCTAATCAAAAAGTTCGAACCTGTTGGATCTTGAGCTTACTATACGTACTCCAAGAGGCCCCAGAAGCGCTATTGCGGGATAAGCTTCGATCCTTTTGTCAACAAGATGTAAGTTTATCGGTGAAAAAGATATTGATCCATTCAGAAATCTCACCTTCTTGTGCCGCCGTTGTCAAACCCAGAACTTTCATATATATGAGTTTCTCAAACTACTGACCGCTGCCAATGTCACGATGCAGCACCTAATGATACCCTCTAGTGATTGGTTTGGGGTGTTTGGAGGAAAAGCAAAAGAGCTTATACAAGAATCGTTCAGCTGCTTATCAGCTTCTGTGATTCTGGTTGTTGATGAATGTGTGGATGAAGTGATTGCTGATGCTAATAGAGTCACTCAGCTAGCAAAAACTGTCTTTGGAACACTGCTGCATCTACTTGCTACGCCTCAGTCTTCGGTAACATTGCTACGAACTCTTGGGAGTAAGTATGGTACTTTATTTCAATTGCGGTTTCGAGCAATGTGCATTTGTTTGGCGCATCTTATGTCCTCATTCCATCCTCGTCACAGGCGCCGCACATGCATTTGATAAGTTTGGTGCATCTGTGTTTATGAGAGTAGTTGGAAACGATCTACAAAACTGGGGAAGGGTTATTCTTACTTTGATGAACAGTACGGAGCTATCCGTTCGATCAATGGCTGTAGATTTCATTGTATCGCTCTTGGGCGGCGTCTACAATAAGATGGGCAATGTAGATGACATATCTCTTGTGTTTCTAACGGTACTGCCTGAGGTCTCTGCCCGAGAAATTGCGCTGTACAGTTTGAGTGGACTAACCAAGACAATGGATGACGTTGAAGTTACACTGTGGCCGATCCGCCGTGCCTTTGCTGATATTGAAGAAACAGATTCGGAAGACGACGACCGAATTGATGCGCAATTGATGCCTCTTATTGTTTCGTTTTGTCGCACCGGACAAGGTACGAATGCCTGTACATTGCATGTTGTAACATCAATCACTAAACCAACTTATGATATGCTTTTGAAAGCCATACTTGATAGTGTGTTGGTAGAATTCAGATTGAATGGATTCGATCCAAGCGATATCCGAAATGCCAAGTCGCCTCCAGCTGGGCATGATAGATCTTCTAAAGAGTGTCTTTACAACCGAGCCTTCTTTGATGCAGACGAGGAGTCGGTTTTGGAAGCTGCGACATTCTTTGCTCCGGAATCAAGTATGCCCCAAAAGGTCCGGTATTTTCTGATTCTTCGAGACTTGCACATATCCAAATCTCAATGGGTGGAGGCAGCTGAAACCCTTATCTTAACAGCCAATTCCATCATTGATTCATTACCCCATTTAGTAGAAATATGGAGACCATGGCCTTTTGATCTGTGGAGCAACTTCAGACTTTCTCCCTGGCTGACAACTGTGGGGCTTTCAAACAAACTACAAGCTCTAGATAATGAGGCCGTTATCAAATTTGCTGGATCGTTTGTGCAGTCGCCTGGTTTGGTGCATTCAGCAACAAACTGCATTTCTATTGAAACAGTCTGCGCAACACTAAGCATCATTGTTGATCAGGCATTTCTCGCCTTCGACCAAGAAGGTGACCTTCAAGATCTCGCCTACGCACACTTTGATTCGTTACTCAGTAAAATTTCTCGCATGATCATAAACGAAGATCGAAAGTTTCGCTCTCAAGACATATCACACTTGAGGCGAGCCCGGGCTACTATTTGTGCCAAGCTTGTAAGGCTCGACAAGGATTGCGACATGGGAGCTGGTATTCATGTTGGTTCTCTGAAATTTGTCCGCGTGGTTCTAAGAGGCCGTAAGCCTCTTAGGTTCCAAGAAAGCACGACATTGCCAACGTATTTTGAATGGAACATGCCGTCTATTTGCCGAGTGCCGCTGTCAATTGTAGCAAAAGCAAAACAGCATATGAGTAGGAGCACGATGAAGTCTGAAGATGATTGTGTATGTGCTGCTTTTGCTGAGGAGTACATGTCGGCTCTGAAAGCTGACGGTGGTGTGGTTTCAGTTATTCTTCGAATTGGTGAGACAAGTGATGTGCCAGAAGACGACCCCAACACATTTCTCGATGTATCAATAGTTCAAATGAAGCATCAAACGAGATCAATAGGCAAGTCACGAAAATTCTTCTCTCGCGGCAGTAATTCGGGGGTGGTTTCATTTGGCATCACGGAGTACACTGTTGCCCACAAATTCCCGCATGTATTATCTCGTTCATTGGTGATCGTTTCACATAGGCCACACGGCGACAAAGTTCTGTGCCCATGAAATGGGCGCTTGCTCATCTGTGCTTTCTATAATCATAATGGACATACGAGTATTCTTGTATGAATGCAAAGACGCCGTCTGCTTCCAGAATCTTCTCGTTAAAACTATTGAACTCACTGAAACATACATGACATCATGCCAGTTTACGTTAGAAGTTTATGAGTGTAGCAGACCAGAGGTCCGCCATCAGCAATTCCACCTATACGTCCTACTGGGACGAGTTACTAAGTGATCTAAAGAGTAGAGTGGGTATTACTACAGACTGGTTCTCGAGATATGTGAGTGGAGTGGGCATCAATACTTAGTTTAACCTGGAATAAATACATGTCTCATCAACGCATAAACCATCGATACATCATTCTAGGTTTATGGAGAGTTCAAGCTAGAATTACTCTCATCCTTGCTTAGCATCTTAGGACTTCTATTGAGCTCGTTGATTCGCTTGCGTTTTTTTCGTTACATTGTTCTCCCTCTTTGTACTTCTTGAGTCTTCTTTGATCATCGACCCACTGTTTAAGCTTCCCATACTTTCGAGGTACATTGCAGTGGCCATTTTCACATTTGTAGTCAGACAGTTCATTCTAGAGAATGTGATAGTGGGAGAAAGGTGAGATTGTAATGTACACATGGTTTGTTTGTATGCATGCTTGGATAGTTGCTTGTATGCATGTTTGGATAGTACTCACGAATCGTTGCTCCCAAGAAACATTAGGACCATAAGGAGCCCGAGGAGCCAGGAGCCGAAGAACCCCAAGGAGGAGCCCATTCGAAACCGATTTCTTTGAGCTTGTTCAGTCGATTGCGTGTAACTGTGTCAACTACAGGCAAGGGATCGTTGCCAGTGTATTTCTTTAGCATTCTTCTTTCGTTATTGACCCACTGTCCAAGCTTCCCGTACTCTTGAGGTACATTGCAGTGGCCATTTTCACGTTTGTAGTCAGACAGTTCATTCTAGAGAATATGATAGTGAGAAAAAGGTGAGGTTGTAATATCAACATGGTTGTTTGCATGCATGGAAGTACTCACGAATCGTTTCGTCCAAGATGATACACTATCCCACAAGTCATTCTGGATTATGTGGTCAATTTGCTAATTTGCCTCGTCACAATAACAATGACGCACCTTGATTACTTTTGCCAATGCTGATGGTATTTGGCCTGTGTTTCGAATTAATTCATGCCTCCTAATCAAATCTCCAAACTCCCTTTTCAGATCTATTTTTCTTCACATCGGCATGCTTCAACTTATTATCTCTAATCTCAACCAATAAGTCAAAATTTGCCTTCATAATGGATTCAACCTCATTGAGGGCCGACATGGAAAACAGATTGATTGCTTCCTTGATGCATTTGGGATTCAGACCAAGCTCTCGCAAAATCTCTCTAAGCCTGGTTTCAGTAGCAACATTCTTGTCGCCACCCGAGTCTTTGGCTGCATTTTCTATATTAGCCTCTCGAGGACTCCAATCAGGAGAGGAAGTGTCGTAGGCTGTAAAGTAGTCATATTATTGTAGGTAGAATGATGTGATGATAAATGATTTTGAATCGAAAGTGAAAATTATGAGATGGAGCTCAGCTCTTATTTATCTAGGCAAAGCAAGTAAACTATGCAGA
>JALLPI010000409.1:0-20522 GCA_036939935.1 Cyclotella atomus | reverse complement strand
GGTGACCCAAATCATTTTTTGTTGAACCTCCAAACGTTCCACTGAGCACACAAAAGATTTCACGGTCCCCAGTGGGACGGTTGAGGGTCCCCAGTCGAAAAAAACGTGCGATTGGAAATTTGTAGTATAATGTAGATGAATATCTTACTCCATGGTGTGTATAATATTTTGGCCACACTTTGTGCAATATTTTATTTTGTGTTGCACGAAAAACTAGAAAACAGTCCATCAAAGGGTTCAATGACCATCATCTTCACTGATGCTTCTGTGCTGTGCCTAATAGCTAGCAGGCTCTAGAAGCTGCAGGAAGGAAGCAACACTCAGGGAGCAGCTCTCATTATTTCTCATTTCAAAAGGTATCTTCTACTTTAATCACATAGGAATTCATAAAGATATACCGCCTTCAATGAATGACATAAAAAGCAATCAATCCCAAGACGCCCATCACCTCACACACATCACACACGCGGAAAAAAAATGCGAGGAGGAAGAACCACTATCTACATCACACAAACCACCATCAATCAAGCCATAAAACAAACTACCAAAAAAGGAAGATCGTACAACGCAAAACAAACAATACAACAACAGCAGCATGACAATCATCTCGCGAAATCGCGGCAAATCATTTGACTCCACATCAAACTCCGGTCGCAATCGCCGTCGCCTCAAATCCTTTGATTCCACATCCACCACATCCCGTAACAAATCGGACCTATGGCGTGGTGCACTCGAAAAAGACCTGGGCAATGGCGTCATAATCCAAATGTGTGGCCTGGGGAGCGAGGGACACGTGGTCTACGCTCGGATGAAACCAGTGGAAAAGCCCGAAGGCGGGGAAAGTCCGACGAGCGCACTTCTCGATGATGCGAATGCTGATGGGCCGGGTGTCACTCTGGGCAAGGTTATTGAAACTCTTGTTGATGAAGGCCATAGATCGATTGCGAAATCTATTCTCGAGCAGCATGTGCATATCCAGCCTGATTCGTATCCTTCGGCTTCTGAATTGCTCAAGCTTGGTTCGGTGTGGATTCTTAATGAAACACTTTATTCGAGTGGTAGTTCAGCCCATGCCAAACGTCTTACGCCAAATGATGCTGGTGAGGTCCCCTCGTGGGCTGATATGACGTTGCGAGTTCATTATGTGCCTGATAGGTTTCATGCGGTGCATGAAGTTGACTGGAACAAGTATTGTAGGGGTATGCTATTGGATGGTAGTGTGGGCGGAGCTGTGGGTGGAGTTAAGGTTGTCGTTCCTATGACGTGCTTGCCGGATAAGATGGACGGTGTTTTGGTTTACGAGGTTAGTTAGGATTTGAGTTGTATTGATTTTGTTGACTTCCACTCTGCCTTTTCATATGTTTTTGTTTACACTATCTAATGTATTATCTTGTTTAGAACGAAGACTTGGGATTCTCGGTTCTAAACAAGCCTGGCAGTGTGCCAATGTTTTCAACCACAAGGTAAGGCAACAGTGAATTGATTCATCTTTTACTCAAATCAGATGCACATTCCAATCATTGTTTTCATTGCATTACAGCAATCATGCAGAAGATGTTGCATCAATGTACACTGCATCCTTGAAAGAAAGGCATGAATGCAATGCTCCTCATGTATCGATCCCCCTTCGTATCGAGACCGAAGCTTACGGTCTAACCCTGGCTTCGACCAAAAAAGAGTTTTGCTCGTACATGACAAAGTTACATGACAAAATCAAAAATGACACCCAAGACAAAGCGAACACAACCATCAAAAAACTCTATCGCTGTCTGGTCTGCATCCGGGATCCATCCAGTATCGATCGCATTGAAGGAATGGCTGGCAAAATCCTTGAACATTGGGTGGATCCAAAATCTGCTGCCCCCAAACGCTTTGTGCGCAACAAGCCATCGTCTCCAGAGAGTAAAATGCAACAATGCTTAATGCGCATTACTAAAGTTGGTGATGAGAAATACCGCGCAGCGTGTGTTAGTTCGCAGTATTCTGACTCCAATGACGCCACTTTGGCTCATCGATTGTGGGATCCTCATGCTGCATATCCTGCGGAGGAATGGGGCGTATCATATGTCATGCAGCTTGAAGTGGAGTTGTTGAATGAGGCTCATCGGCCACATCAATTACGCGGTCAGCTTGCTGCATTGGGTTGCCCAATTGTGGGAGATGAGACGTATGGAGGTGGCGTGTGCATGATTGGTGCTCATAGGCATACATGGGGTCGAGTTGCCGTTCAGCTTTGTAGGCTGGAATTTCCCTTGCCAGAATGGTCAGATGAAGAGAGTGGGGAGGGCGACGAGAAGAAGATGAAGAAAGTGTTGGTTCCTTCAAACGAGAAGAAGTGCGAGTTTTTCTTGCGAGATGCTTGGTGGTCTGAATACCTTGTTGACTACGAGCGTTATCTTTAGTCTGTTTCTATTGGGGTTGAATAAGAAGGGGCAAGCGAATCAAGATACTTACTGTGTAATTACTAAGCAATTATAGGTGGTGTTACTTCTTCTATTACAACGGCAAGCAACATATCATAAAGAACAGCATAGTAGTATAAGTTGCTCTTTACTCTTACGTCCAGGTGACAAAAGGTCGGCATGGCACAAAGGAAGCTTGCTTAAGTAGCAGTGGTGTGGAATCTTCTTACTTGGGTCACAATACAAATTCAAAGTCTGCCATCTAACAAATTCTACTGTCAGGAGCATCTTCTACCTTGATACAACTCCAAAATACGAGATCACCATGCTAACTCGTCATCATAGTCTTCAGTAACAACAATGGAATCGTTAGGGTCCAAGTGAAGCTCAACCATATTCAAATCAACCAACATTGTGAACAGTCTTTCACCAAGATCGGGTATCGCTGAATACTTAGCAGCCAGTTTGGCATCTTCGTCTTTATCCCAATGTGCAGTCCTCGCTTTGTATGTTTCAATATCATCACATCCAAAGTCAAGTGCTTTCTGTTGAAGAGCTGCTTCTTCTACCGCCGCAGCTTTTGCTTTCTCCTCAGCGATGCGTTTTTCCTCCCTTTCTTTTGCAAGACGTGCCTGTTCAGCCTGAGCAGCAATACGAGTTTCCTTCGAGGACTTGTCGTTTTTCAACTTTGCAGCAAGAAGGGAACGGTGAAGCTTTTCATCTTGAATAGACTTGGCCATCTTTGCATGTGCCTTTGCCGCTTGATCATTCTGTAGTTTTGCAGCAAGAAGAGCGCGTTGGTTTGGCATCTGCAAATCTAGGTCCTTCTTCACATCCAGAACAGATGAAGATTGTAAATCAAGTTCCTTCTTACCATCCAGTACAGGTTGCAAATCCAGTGCCTTCTGCACATCTACAGACGATAGCAACTCAAGCATCTTCTCTCTAATACTACAGGTGCCTTCAGGAAACTTGATGGATACCTCTTTAGTAATGGTGCCTTGATCTCCTTCACGACGAGAGCCTACCTTAACTTTAAGCAACAAACCAATGGGGCCAACCACCTGTACCTTGACTGTTTTAATATCATCATTTGGCAAAAGATTGCATGCCCTGCGAGCCAAATCAATCCTTTCATCAAGCATGTCCTCTTCATTCAACAACTCTATCAACAGCTCGCATGCTGAATCTTCTTTGTTGTTGGGAGGTACCCACCAATCTGGAAATTCTAATTGAGCATCTCTCAACAGTGCTTCTGCTGATTGAAGCGTTTCATAATGCACATGTTCTAACTTCTCAGCTGCGTTATGTTGGGATAGCGCCGTTTCACCCTCTCGTTCTAAAACATCAATGTTTTCAATGACACAATCTTCAACCGTCAAACTATCACTACCACCGTCATCGCCCATCAAACACTCCTTGGGAAAATCAACTGGAACCAATAAAGAGTTGCATTCAAGATCATCACAAAGAATAGCCTCGATTTCAATGTGCTTGTTGTCCACAGAAGAACATCTAACAGAGTTAATCTGTTCCAATCTTGCCGGAGAGAACGCAGAAGCCAGATGCCCTAGCGCTGCTTGATGTTTCGAAGAAAGCTTGTCGGCTAAATCTTGATGTCTTGTTTGCAGATCAGGCGAATCGAGATTGGGCAAATAATCGACATCATCATCCAGAGAGGGTCCGTAATCGCCATCCGGATAATATACCACAGCGTTCACAGCAGAATGTATATCGAAGAAAGTTATTGATGGCCTGGTTTTATGTTTTCGATTGTGGCTCGGCTGCTGGTTTGTGGTGAAAGCAAAGCCCGACACACCGAATTCTACGCAGATCAAGATAACGAGATGGAACAGCAGCATATTAACTTTGAATATATGAGCGCAAACTACCTGCTATTCATTACTGATGTGGGAGAACTGTGTGTGGGGTTGTGATGTGAGGGCAGATGGCAGAACAGAAGGCAAATGGCAATGATAAGAAATGGCGCGAAAGAAATGATGGATGAGGTAACTTTTAATGAAGAGTCAAATCATCCCCGCTCCACCAATACTTTTTCGAAGCAGCCAATGAGGTTTCACTTCTTCCACCCTGCGTCTAAACACTTTAGTATCCCTCATCAGCTTTGTTCCAGATTCATCTACTGCATATTCATATCCACAATTCCTGAAAAATAACAAAGCGTTTCGATTGCTTGGTTCTACATCCACAAATATCTCGTTTTCCTTCCATATTTCTTGTACAATCTCCTCACATTTTTGAACGAGAGCCCGTCCAACTCCTTGTTTTTGATGCGTAGATTTTACACAGAGTACTCCAATGGTCGGTTGTGGACAATCACCAGTTGTAGTTGCACCAACTTCTGATTGTGAATTATACGGATCAACTTCCGACGTAACTTTATCTACAGTAGAAAATGACTTGGGGCACGGTGACATGCCCATCTCAACCATGCCTACAACATCATAACTCCCAGCTGCAAACGAATCGTCATCTTGATATTCTTTTGCAAGCAATAAACAGTATTTCTTGCCTCTCATTCGTCTAGCTGTGCGGACATACTGTCTGTATGTGAAATCTTCGGTGAGAGATTTGTCAATCAAATTCCACCGAAATAGATTGAATCTATTTTGAGGAGACTCGTCAACTTTCTGTTTGTCATTTAAGCAAGGAGCATCAAACGTGGAAACGACAAGAGATGCTGCCTGTTGGTAGTCCAAAGCTGACGTTGGTGGGGCTATTATGATTGTAAGGGCTGTGTGAAATCGAATTGTTGTTAATATGAGCATCAAAAGGATGCTTCTGCTTAGAAGCATGAGAGCTTTGGGAGGGGTTGGATATGGTATGATTTTTATTATTGCAGAGCTCTGAATGACGGGAAAGTGAGGAAGCAAGGTAATAAAGTATGATTTGAATGAATTTACCTTTATTGATTAAATTTCAGGACCCACCACTCTCTCCTCTCTTCACTCTCGACAATGAGCCCTCCATCAGCGCAGGAAGCAGCGAACAAGCTCTTCACCAACTCCACTATTTTAGCACCCATGGTGCGCGCTTCTACGACACCTCTACGTACCCTAGCCATATCCTACGGTGCTTCGTTAGTCTACACAGAAGAACTGGTTGACAGGTCAATTATCAACACTGAACGCGTAATTAATGAAGAGTTGGGAACGATTGATTACATCAAGCCTCTCAGTTCATTTCCTGGTAAGGTTCAGAAGAGAATGTTAGCTGATTCAGATAATCCTGATTGTGCCAAGGGAGCAATTCTATTGCGCATTGACCCCACTTTGGAGAGGAATAAGTTAATCTATCAAATTGGTACGGGAGAGGCAGGACTGGCAATCAAGGCGGCCGAGAGGGTTGTAGGTGACGTGAGTGGTATAGATGTGAACATGGGATGTCCCAAGAAATTCAGTGTTAGCGGGGGTATGGGAAGGTTAGTAGCTTTGATCTGAAACATTTATGTATGGGCGAGAAGTTCTTTTGTGATGACATGCTGTTTTTTTGTAATGCCTTGTTTACGTACTCATGATATCTAACCTGTGTTGCCTCATTCAAGTGCTTTGCTATCCGATCCTAAAAGAGCCTGTGATATAATCTCCACACTCAGCCGTAACATCTCGAAGCCTGTCTCTGCCAAAATCCGTCTCCTCCATCCAACTGATCCCCAACCAACTCTGGATTTTGTACGTTCCTTAATCAATGCAGGAGCCAATGCCATAACTATCCATGGAAGAATTGTAGGAGATGAGAGTCAGACAGATGCAAGGTGGGACACACTGGTAGCAGTTGTTAAGGCATTGAAACAGAGCGAAAGCGTGCCAATCATCATAAATGGCGACTTATACACCCATGCAGATATCAGAGAAATGAGAAAGAGAAGCGGGTGTGATGGAGTCATGCTGGCACGTCCTGCTTTGTACAATATGAGTCTTTTAAAGGAAGAAACAACAAACGATGACACATGCCAAACAACAACAGAAGCAACAACTGCCGAAGAGTTGCCTCTTTCTGAATTCCAAACAACAAACCATCACGGGCATTACGGCTACAACTCTCCCCTTCTTTCACCACGCACATCAATCATTCAAGAATACGTATCTTATTGCGTGAGATACCGCAATCACTCGAAAAATGCCAAGTATGTCGTGTGCGAAATGTTGTCCGCAAGACGTGCTCCGCTAAGTCGAGTCCCATTTCTGAATATGTCATTGGAGGGTGGACAAACTGTCAATGAAGTCTGTCAGTGTAGAAGTTTGAGTGACTTGGTCAAGATTTGGGACGTCAAAAACACATTGCCGCTGCCTTCAGCTCAGAACAATGCTACCGAGGATGTAGGAGGAATGGGTGACTTGCACAACTATTCTGATGATTACTTTTTGAAACCAGACCTATTTGACAAAAAGGCTGCCGCGAAAGACGAAACTGGGGAAGAAAAGAAGACGGATGAAGAAACACCTGCTGCTAAGCGAAAAAAGATTTGACGAATTTATTAGACAAACACCTGCAATCAATGGTTAATCTTGCATAACTATCCTGTCAAGTGTCAAGAGTTTCAAACAGGATGCACGCCAGGAATCAGAGTTTGCTAACAGCAAGCCCACTCTCTCACAGCAGCTGCGCTTCTTCTACTACTGCTTCCTCTTTCTCTTGAGCCAACATATCATCACCATTCTTCTTTTCCTCATCGCTATCAGCATTCAAACTCATTCCATAAACCGTGACAATGCAATGAGTAGTTTGATTCTCCCAAACTACTTTGCACAATCCATCTTTCCTGGTATCCCAAAAAGTCGATCCAGCACTGACCAATCCAGCCCCATTCTTCTGCATTAGAATCACCGTAACGGCGTACTTGTACGGACGATTCAAAGACTGCAGTCCCCTCAAAGCTGCGCTAATGATGCTGTTGGATAAGTCATTCACTTTGTTTGCTTTCCAGTGGGTTGAATCGGTCAAGACGCTGCCAATTGAGGACTTCAAAATCACCTCGCAGTCGTCAAACGAGAATTCTTCTACGTCTTTGGGTTTGGGTTCCATGGTCAGTTCGATCCTGAGTGAAGATGATTGGCAGTGCTATGAATTAAGGCAACTGGAAGAAGTACTTAACATAATAGTTCGTTACCTCTGAATAAAAGATGAATGCTGAACAGCCTGCAAGTAAGTGTACGTCTACAGATTCGATTTAAAATTTTATTCAAAAAGTGAACTCAGATGATGTATCTGGTTGCTTGATAAGCCGTACAACGGATGATGCAGTGCTTTGCTACTTATCGTTGATAGAAGATTAGTCTTCACTTTATTGCTCGATCTTCTCTCATCAGATTCAGATCCTTCTCCTTCTACATGAAGTGCACACCTGATAGTTTCTCATCAATGCAACGCTCAGAACCACACCATCACCGAACAACGTGGTTAATAAGCTACCGACGACTCCCATTCCTTTTGCACCCATATTCTGAAATACTGCAACATATCCTCCACTCTGCACTCCTCCGTTGTCAGAGTGTCTGGTCATCATTGTTGATGCAAGGCTGCCAGCTCTGATTCGATTTTGAGTAAATCCCATGGCTCGAACAGAAGGTAATCAATGATGGCAATGCTGCAATCGCAGCCAATGCCAATGCTGTCTTAAGCAAACGCACCAATGCGTATTTTTGTTGGCGTTGATCTTTCACCTCTGTGAAACTTATTGAAGTCTCTGAATCTTCCGCAATGGTTTCAAGAGTTATGCCGTCATGGTTTCTCAGTAAGGGCTCCTACAGGTGATCAATCGAACTCATTTCACTAACAACTGTCGGATGATTCAAAGCTATTTCACATATTCCAGTCGTATTATTCAAAAGATCAAGAGGTGGTGCGGCTTCATCTACTCAAGATCTTCCCAGCAGCAGCCGTGCCACTTCTGCTCCTTACCTCATTCGAAGTTACTGAGTCGCCATTTTGTATAGCAGCTAGTGCAATGCTCTCATCAATGGCATCCATGTTTTGATGTGCAGCTTTGATATGATCAAGAGCTGTTTGCAAAAAAGAATGTTCTGTCTTCGTCTCAAGATCCTGAATAAGTTTTAAGGCGTCGGGGGATTTCCGATTGTCTTTCTTGAATCCATGCTCATCTTGTTCATGTAGTCCTTTGCGGTAAAAGAAAAATATTGTGAACCATCGTTGCTAGAGACTCGCAGCACAAGATCATGCTTGAATGAAACGCCACCTTACCTGATTCTGATGCTTCCAAGAATGCTGCGTTCTTCTCTAGGATTTCTCGAGCCACTCTGAGGTTCCGTTCGACACCAATTCCCATCGATAAGCAATCAACTTGTCTCGCGATAGCCAATTCGTCTCCATCTCGGCCGCTTTGATAATCCACTTGTAACCCTCTTCGTCATCCTTATCCACGCCTTCGCCAAACAGGTAACGCCCTCCAAGATCCACCATGGATTTTACGTCACCCCTTTCCGCTCGTCTACTAAAAGCTGAAGATCTTCATCTCTAACAGTCTCAAGCCTGCCCATGTTTGTCTCGAATACCATCATTGTCTCTTTCGTGGGTGACCTTCACCTGAAAATTTCACAAACGCAGTGATTTCACTATTGCATGCATATTCACTCTCTCTTACTACCTTCTTAACTAAATCTCTACAGACTTTAGCAATGTTGATTGGAGAAAGGAACTTATTGCTGAGCCATTCCTGCGCTCTTCTCTTCTGCAAACTCATATAGTGCCAATCCTAAACTCCATTCAACTTCACTCCCCTCTACATACTGAGTAAAAGTCTACAAAATAGAGTTGAATGGGTCATCAGTGCATTGAAACTACTTTGAATACATGCCAAACTCACAATATCTCTAGATTCAGGGTGAAACCCAAATCCATCTCTCAGCAAGGTAACCATATATACAGCCTCTATACATCGATGTGGAAGAACCTCAGCTCGAGTGTGTTCATGTGCTTCATGTTGCACCTCCTCTAAATCTCCCTGCCACTTGCGTCCACAAAATGCATCTAAAGCGTGAGTTAGCTCCTCAATACTTGGTGTTGGCCATGATACCTTATAGTAGCACAAATAGTGAGCAATGTGAATGTTCGACAAAGTGCACAGCAGTACCTCTTCAATCAAGAGAGCAAACTTACACGAATTGGATGATCCGGATCACTGAGTTCTCGCAAACAATCCAAGGTAAAGAAGTATAGACTCATTCCGTAGAATTTACCACGAATGGGCGGATGCTCAATGGAACCCACAAGTTTCCTCCTTGGCATCATCCTGTCACCCCCCTCTTGCTCCATGTTGTTTTCATCATACAACTCGTCCAAGTCAATTGTATTGTCATGATATGGAATAAGTCGATTCACTTCTTTTGAGCATTGAACTGCGTCACCCGTGCCCAGTAAGATGTATCCCTGATACTCCATTCTGTACCCAACAAAACTACATGGGTTCATAATCACGTTATTGTCAACCAAAATATCGACATCTGCATCTCTCTCGTTTTGTTGTGTTTCGTCTACCCATAGGTCCCAGAGACGCACTCGAAACTGATCTGCCCCATACGAGAGATATGATACTGCGTAAAAGTCATCATGATGCAAATGAGATGGTATATCATCTGTTGATCCTGCCTCTGATTGATCATTTCGATCTGTTGGGATATTGTTGCTGTCATTTGATCCTTTGCTTCTGTACACAATCTGAGTCGAGCTGCCTCCCATATCTAATGCTCCCAATGGACCGTGAGCCTTAACATCATGCCGTTTTTTAGGAGTGTAGTGATGGGAGGGGCCAAACACTACATTCTCTGCGTCTTCTTCGCACATACCTAAGTAGCATTTCCCATACATGATTATTATTCGAGTAACAAACATTGAAAGCAATTCCAAGTAGAAAATGAACTCACCGAATTTGTTTGTACACAAGCCCTTGTCGGCATTCTTTTCCTTCTGTGTTTGTTCCATAATTTCTTCGTAAGTAATTTGATGTAGCTCCTCTTCATCATCGTCGTGGACAATGACTCTCAATTGAGCATCAATGACTCCTCTCAAGTAATTTGCAGCCACAGCCCCGAAGAAGCCTTCTCGTTCTCCGTTTAGAGTATACACGTCTTTCCTTTTGAATGATGTGAACACAAATTGATTGTCTTTTGTTTGATGGTCTGATGATTGCTGCTCTGTAAGTCCTTCATACAGAGCATCGTATATCAAATTTTGTTCACTCAAAGAAAGTAAACGCATCCCCGCAGTTGCAGCAATAGCTACAGAAGTACATGCATGATATTGTTGGGGTATTATTATTGATGCATAGTCAAAGAGAGGGAGCATGTGATGTGCCACATGCGTAGAATTCAGTGTACTAAGTGCTTCATCACCCTGATCATTGGTTGCAAACGCCGAGAGAGGAGTCCAAGCCTTGGAAGAGCCACGTCTCAGACATTCTATTTGTGTTGGAGGTCCCCCAGTAGTGACGAATTCGAAGATATGAAGCCTGCTTCCTGTGGAGCCAGCATCAATCACCTTTGAATATTGAAGTTGCAACCAAGGACACGTGAGGGAATCTGAAACTACACCTCACAGTTCCTTAAAACCATGCAGTGGCACTTACAATACGAAAGGGAGACACGCAGCCATCATCACCGCTGCCAGCAGATGATTCGGCACACGTCACAATCGCAACGCTAAGAACAATGAAGCGTATCAACGGATGTTGCAACATTTTTCTGTTGAAACTATTGAGCAATTAAAAAGTGTCACGTTGCGGCTGAGATAAATAAGTGATTAATAGCCAATGCAATCGAGATGAAGGAGAGAGACGCCTATGGCCTGCTCCTGGTCAGAGGTAGAAATCCTCATCTCGGCCGATAGATACATGGAGTAATAAAGGTATATAAGATATAACTATAATGATATACCTTTGAAGGTAAAAGTTTTCCAGGCTCCTCTCTTCTCTCTTCTTTACTTTTGACAGCTCTCATAACAACAATGATATTATTCGATATTGTTGCCTGCAAGAGAATCAAGTTTGTGCAACAGCCTGATATAGATTTATATTTACACTCAGTAGGTTCTAGGCTCTCTCTCCAACCGTGATCCGTGTGGCTTAACAATTGAAAGGAAATGACAACCCCAAAAAGGAAAAAGAAATCCCGCCCCAAGCTTCAACCGATCGATTCTTCTATTCAATCAAGCTCAAGCCAAGATGAATTATTTAGAGATGTTGTACTTACACGGGCTAGAAGCGAAGATGGATTGGAGAAGTCTATGGATGGTGATCGTTTGCAGCAAGAAACTGTGTCTGTTGCAAATAGTTCGGTGGCTTCTGTTTCCAGTCTAAAAGCAGCAGCTGATAATAATATACATATAGGGGCACCTCATCTGCCTGAGCCAGTAGCAAAATTTGAGGCAAAGAGGGATGAAGAAATATCTGCTCCAATAATTGCAGATGAGGAAAGCAATTCGGTTTCTAGTGATAAGTCTTGTGCTGAACGTATCTCTCCTTTAATTCTCCCTGATCAACCAAGCAATCTGTCTGAAGTGTCAAGTGTAAAGGGGAGTGTAATCCAAGTCTCTTTAAATCGACCAGATTCCACATCAACATGCAATAAAAAAGACACAAATACCAACACCACCGCACCAGAAAGTCATCATAGTCCTACTGAAAATTATGCATCCAAATATTTGCCAGATCTAAGTCCTCCATGTACGCCTGAGGGGAATCAAGTGCACTTGAAAAGTCCGCAATCCACTTTGGAAACAAAGACTCCAGACACAACTGAAACTGATTATTCTACTCATCACGAAGAGGAGAGTTTAGAGGGGATAGAACAGCCTTTGTTGGAGCCAAAACGTGATATGCAGCTGGATGTAGAGTCAACCCCGATAGTTTCCAACGTATCTGGGCCAATAGAAACGTCAACATCTACCAATAAATGTGCATTAGATGACATCACTCGGGACGATTCTCAAATGACTACTCCACAAACCAAAGGAAGGGGGAGCAACAAACGAGGGAAGAGATTGCAGCCACGCTCGTCCTTGTTTAGTCCAGATCACCCAAAGACCCCTGATGAAGACTTGTATGATATATTTGGGTTTAATTTGCACAAGTCAGGTGTCACAAATGCTACTGTGGATGCTAAAGAAGGTAGCTTACATGAAACAGTCTCGATCAATTTAGTAGATGTCATGGATCAAGTTGAAACAGCACGCAGTACAGGCAAAACACAATCTTTACACAATACAACCCCCAATGCATGCAGAGAAACATCATCGCCTCCCCTCGATTTTGAAAGTGTAACAAGTCCAAGAAATCGAGATATCACACTGGATCCAAGCAAATCATGCAGACGAACTTCATCAGTCTCATTTAGCGAAACTCGCGATTCCAGCAGATCATTGAACACATCAAAAGTTCATTTGATTGGTAGCAAAAGTGATGGATCCGAAAATCGACAGGATTCCGATTCGGAATCGAGTTTCACTAGTGATGAAATGAGTTATTTCAATGAATCACGTGCCTCCACGGAGCAGCAACATGAGCAGAATTCTGCCTCTTTGCCAATGGAGAATGCCTTGCCGAAAATACCTTCACTGCCAGTACGAACGCAGACTTCAACTGGCAGTCCTATTGATATGAAGTTGTCTCTTTCAATATCCGAAGAGGACGATGGGATCAACCAAGAGGAGCTAGTGCTGTATCAGACGTATAACACCGCTAAAGGTGATTCTTTTGGTTCATCATTAGTAGAAAGTGCATCTGAATCAGAAGAGGAGGAAGAGCCTTCTCGTGTTGAGAGTAGTGACAGTTTCACCAGTGGGTCAGATGATGCAGGTGTAACCAATGAGCTGAATGCATATCTATTGTCATCGAAAATTGAGGCATTGAACAATGAATCAACTGCATACGGACGTCTGACACCCGTTGAAGGAGGGCATGCTCAATCAGCCCTGCGTCGAAAAGTATCGAGCAATGACACGCCCACACCGACCAATGCAGACGGCGCCAAATACATTTACGATGATGTACAAAGTGCAATAGTCGATGCCAAGGCCAACTCTGGAGCACACAAACCAACATCGTCAATGGACAATTCGGTATGCAGTGCACTTCAACAATACAACATCAATGAAAGTATCAAGCCCAAGCAAATGCATAGTCCAGGAGGAGCGTTTCAGTCTACTCCTCAACGTCAGATTAGAACAAAAGACATACGCCCATCTACTTTTGATAGTCTCACCTATTCGGCAGACAGAGATGCTTATTACGATGCTACTGATGAAACGCCTTTCCGTCAAATGAAACAAGAATTTGACGCTGAGATGGCTTCATGCAATACAATTTACGAAGAAAATGATCCAGTGCGGCCCTCTCGGTGGGGTGTTTTGTTTTGCATATCTGTGCTAAATATGCTAGCGGGATGGACATGCTTCTCGGTGGCTTCTATTGCATCAAGTACTGGTGTCTTTAATGATATTTCTACTCCAGAATATCTTGTGAGTGTATTTTTATTTGCAAGCTGTATCGGATGCTTTGTTGAGCCAGCTTTACGACGAAAGGTGGGCTTACGCAAGACATTAGTTCTGGGTTCTTTATTACTGATGATTGGAAGTTTAGTCAAATCTGCTGGCGCACCTATCTTTGAGTTTGATGATATAGGTGAAAGTTGGAGGCTCTACTTAAGCTTTTTCACTGTGGGATGTTCTCACCCTTTCTACCAGGTATGGCCATGCTGTTAGTGTTGCTATTTTTGTTGAACATATTTTAACCTTGCATGTATTTTCTTTGATAGAATTCCTTCTCGATTGTCGCAAATGCGTGGTTTCACAGTAGCGAACAAACTCTTGCTTCAATCATAGCACTCAACAGCTATAAACTGGGTATTATGCTCTCGTTTACGTTTGGGACGCAGGAAGTGGTCTCGGAAGAAGATGTAGATGCTTATCTTCAGCTGATGAGTTTGATTTCGGTTTTGGCATTCATATTTGTTGCATTCGTGATTGATGATGCTCCAAGCAATACTCCATCAACGCCAAATCAGTCATTGGTCCAACGCAGAAAGTCAAGAACCATGCAACAAAAGAAGGTAAAGAAAAAGAGACAACCCACCAAGCAAAGCATTCCCTCTACCACGACTTCGGACTTCGAACAGGGCGAAGCGCCAGTGGAGAATGGGCCACTTTTGGAAACACAGCATCTGCCTCAAGTCCCATCTATGTCAAAACAATACGGTTCAATACCATCATTACCGGCACCACGACAGAACTCGCTGGACTTAGTACATCAGACGCCCTATCACAGCCCTATCGATACTTCACATAATCAAATCTGGCCATTGATAAAAGAATGCTTCTCCTTAAGTGAATTTTCGCACTGTTGTGTGGTATATGCAGCGGCTGGAGTCATCACAAACACATTGCTGACTTTCCTCAGCGATATCCTCAAAACGAACGGTGAACAACAGCTTGATATTTGGGTTATTGGTGGTTGCTTTCCATTGATTACAATGATATCGACTTGGATCTTCAGCAAGTTTGTCAATAGATCGCGCCGGATATACAAACTTATAACAAGCTTACTCGTTCTTGTGGCCATCACTTTGTCGATGTGCTCGATGCGACTTGGGGCTAGTTGGAGTATGGACATTTGCGTTTTGATGGTCGGTTTCTTTGTTGGCCCATTGCGGTATCTCTCCACGACACAAGGCTCTCGTGTTGCCCGTCCCTCGAGTGAAGACGATGGTGAGATATCTTCTCAAGCATGCTTGCTCTTTATTCGATACTGTGACCAATTAGACCGACCCGACTCCTGCATCATATATTAGTGTTGATCGCCCAGCGTTTCCTCTCAAACGGAATCAGTGCTGTATGTATACCTATATTCAAAAAGATACATCTGTACTCTGTTGCCGGAGGGTCGCAGTTGCAAGACTTTACTTTATCTTTCTATTTCTTGATTGCGGTGACAGTTATAACTGTTTTTACACTCCACCGTAGAGTATGAAAAAAAAGAAATGCTCCGTGAGGCCAATCCTGACTCTAGTTCTGTAAGATGGGAGCAAAACGTACAGAAGGGTGTGAGCCCACACAGTCATCTTCATCTTTGTTGTAAAGTAAACAGCGTGTAAGTAAATTGATCCGAGCATCTACTTCCTCTTATAGATACATGCTGATGAATTTACTTTATATTCGCCTTTGGATCATTAACGGAGGCAAAAGAAGCATCACCACGTTATCCAACATACTTGTAACATTTGGCATTCGAACTCCCATCAGCAGCCGAAACCTCGCCTACACCTCCGATTGTGATGCCGTATCCATCGTATTTGCCTGGGACCAGGATAAGCAGCTCGTCTTCGTACAAACAACGGCATCTGTAATCATCTTCAATGACAACGCCTCTGAGAGCTTCGTTTATAATACACAGTGAAGCGCAGACAGCAGTGGTCGATGATCCAACGTTGTAATAGCTGTCATAGCGATATCCAAGCGCGTCGATACAAAACCCAATGCCCTGAAACGTGAAGGAGACGATTTGATCAAATACGATCGGACTGCTGGATGGTAACTGAAAGCAATGACGCCGAGAGGATGTGAAACGAACTGATGATGACAACATGATAAGTAAGCCTGCAAGTTCTTACCTCAGTAGTCAAAGTTGCGGAAGGTTCGAGGGATGGAGTAGCTGGGTTGTCAGTTCGAAATTCATACGTTGGAAAAGTGCTTGGGGTTGATGAAGATCCACTCGGAGAAGAAGGTGTGGTAACTGAGCTGGACGAGACATTGTTTGACAACAACTGAAACTCTGACGGGCTATTCGACGGTAACAAAGATGCGAGACTCAGTGCTTCAGAAGGACTCGATGTTTTGTTGGCCATGAACAAGCCTTCCGAGAATGAGAGCTCTGTTGATTCAGTGTTGTTCCCTTTCTTCCTGAACGAAATTCCAACAGCAATTGCAGCGACTAAAATCACGACAAGGAGAAGAATGCCTCTTTTCTTGCTGTAGCCTGTGATGGGATCTTTTGGAACTGCCACAACTACTTCGTCACTCTCAGGAACATCATCATTCAGTGGCACATCAATAAAGACATCCTCTGGGTTGGCATCCTCACTCGTCTCTGTTGGCTGAGTTGCGATTTCGGACACTCCCATTTCACTACTAGAGATTGCATCGTGTTCAACTTCTACAACATCATTGTATATGCGTTGCACGTGTACGAACTCCAAGTTGTTGGCTGTATCGATTTTCTTAGGCGTTTGAGCATCCAATTCTTCAGGAAGATGATTGTACTTAGCTGCCAACTCTTCGGATGTGAAACCATGGACTACATGACCTGCTGATGCAGATGAATAACCATATGACTTCTTTGCTTCATTCACAAACCTCCATCGAGGCGGGCTTGGAGACTTGAGGTGCGTTTTAACAGGCCCATTGATGGCCGTATCGCTCATCATTGTATAACTGGCTATATTTCTACAATCGAAATCGTTGGTTGACAGCAAAGATATGAGTTCAGCAAAATGAAAATAGAAAGGGAGAGGTGGAGCAAAGAGTGCTTCTACATCAATCATTCAATCATATTTCTCGAAAATTGAGATCTATCATTGCCCACCTTTCCACATGGTTGTGTTTGAATTGGCTTGATTCAAGACTCAATCGCAAGGAAATTAACTAAGAATTGGGATTGTTCATGTGTCATCATTCACATAGTAAACACATGCACACCACTTTTACTTCTTTACGACCCGGACAAACTAAACTTCGTACTTTTGAACTGCTGAACTCAAGTACCTATTCATTTACATCTAACAACAAGACTACAGCCTCGACAAACCCATAGATGCAACATATTCGTCCCGAACCGCTCCTCTCACGGTCATCACCACAGCTTGCGACTTCAATATCGTTGCCATAGTATCTTTCGTTAGCTCATTGCCCTTCGCTACAACATCCGCGCAAGCACTTGCAAACTGGAGAGATTCAAGGTAATTAAAGAACATTATGTCCTCTTCCCAAACCGATGATAAAAACGAACAAAATGACTTCTCTGCTGTGTCTTTGACATCTTGTGCAACGGGTACAGATGCAAGCTGTGTACGGAATAGTATGATTCGAGCTGAGAGGTTGGGCGTCCCTACAAACAGCTGCATATCAAACCTGCCAGGTCTTATGATGGCACTGTCGAATGCTCGAAGTCTATTCGTCGCTAGGAAGAAGATAGATTTTTTTGCCCTTCTCAAGTCATTGATAGCTGTTAGCATAGCAGTGGTAAGCATTCGACTTTCCATGCCCTGTAATAACGCGCAGGGTTAAAACAAATAGAATGAAGCCACAATTACTTGACAGTAAAGCATCTCACCAAGCCGGGAGACTCTCTGTCCAAGCAAAACTCTTCAATCTCATCAAACAGAATCACACAGTCTTGCAGGCTTTGTAGTCGAGCAAACACATATCTAATCCTCGATGCAACGTTCGTTCTGAGCACGGCGATGACAAGTAAGTAGGATGTTGAGCAAAAGTATGAGGAAAAGTGTCATTGTAAGACGAATACTCACAGTCCGTCTGCCAAGAATGATGCAGTATCAATAACCACAAAATCCCAACCCATTCTCTGAGCTAGAGCTTCACAAATGGTGCCTAGGTTGAAAGTGATACGATGATGCGAAAGTAAGCAGCAAGCGCAAGATAATGTTACATCTACTTAGTCGAAACGTACTTTTAGCTGTCCCGGGAGGCCTGGAATGAAGACGATGATAAGATTCACTGTCAAAATCAGTATGTGAAGGAAACGTTACAAATATGCTCTTACCCAAACAATATAGACGAATATGCGGCACCAAATCTCGGCAGATTGCATCGTTCGTCGATCTCTACAAACGGTCGGATCATTCGCTCATCCAAAACGTCTTTCAGAGTTCTAGAATTGTCTTTTGGATCTCCAAGATCAGTATCAAGCAGTCTGTCCCACGACGCAAGGTTAGGCACACCTTTATTTGTGATTCCTCCAAACTCCTCCAATACATCAATATGCAAAAGCCTTTGGACAACCTTTCTCATTCTCATTGTACATCTCAAGACTTGAGCAGTAGACCATCCGAGAGGAGAGGTTTGAGATGTCAGATGCGGCGAAGCCCATCCACGGAGCGGTTTCCCATAGCATTGCTGCGTATCGGAATCGCAATAATCCGAAATGAACTCTACTGTCTGATGCTGTTCAATCCATGATAGCAGGCGATGGAGTCCTTCGAGATGCGGTCGGAAGTCTTCCGCCGGTCTATTTGAGTGAGCATAAGAGTCATAAAGTCAATTACCAATCCCTTCAGGCAAGAAGATGTTTCATCATTCATAGTACTCACAGTGCCCCTAGCAAGCTACCAACTGTATCGGCGACAAACACAAATGCATTGCCAACATCTCTACCAGCTTTCCTGAAGGATTTGTAGATAGGCTGACCCTTATCCCAAGTACCATCCAAATGCTGCTCATCAAAGAATGCGTCCAAAGCAGCCTTGACTAACCTTTTATTGGGTAGACTGACAACAGTTCCAGGCTCAGGACCCTCACCTTTCTTCACTTCTCTCCCGGCAGTACCTGCCATGGCGTTTGAAGCCTTGACATAAGTTAACAGGCTATAAGCTAGCCTAATCACGTCAAAATTTGTCATGTCTCCCGCTGTCCTGAAAGCTAGCTGTCTGCATAACTCATTGTAGCTCACTTCCACACATCTCGTCAATGCCAGCAAGGTATTAGAAGCAGCCCTTTCTGGTAAAGCTGCCAAAGGCAATCCACCGAGTCCAATTTCATTGTCAATGCTATCTGGTGTAGATTCCACAAGGGTTGTCAATGCATCTGTGATGAGGTATTGGATGTAATCTGAATAGTACTGATTGATTCCGTTGCGTCTTCTGGGTCGACTATCGATGGTTGCAGATATGAGTTCTTTCACCTGCAGCGCAATGATAAAAATGAAGTGTTAAAGATGTCAAAATAACATCCCGTCAAAGCACCATCAGTAGTCTTACTCGGTGACAAAATTCCTCATCCATATCCTGGTTCAAAACTTCTCTCTCCCCGTCAGCCTTCAACACAGTATACAGTAGTAAAGGTACTTGAAACATGTCATCTTTTCTCCAATTGGCTCTCAACAAAGCCTTTACTACACTTCGTACTGGAATTCGTTCATCTTTTGCAGGAGTAACTGGACTTGTGGTAGGTGAAGGTAGGCTTGGTAGGCGAAGGTAGGCTTGGTAGGCGTTTCAGGTTCAGATCAACTACCGATGAGAATATGGAGCAATCTGGTGTAGAGTAGATTGCTTGGAGAGCAAAGCACGTGGATGTTACTGAGATACTCTACACGATGACTTTGTAGTTAGACATATTGGCAAACTGTGAACTACCAAGAGGAACTGACTTATTCAAGAACTAACCGTAACAGCACCAGGCCTAACAGAAAAGCTCTTCAAGTGACTTTCATAGAATCCACATAATAGTTCTGGTGCTTCGCGTTGCAGGTTCTCCAAACGCGTTTCCATGGATTTCATTTCTTCGAACGAATATCTTGAGGCATCTGAACTGGAAAGATTAGCATTCGCATGGTGCGAGATCCTATTCCCATTGGATGATATAGAGAGAGCGGTGCGAGTATCGGATATCGTTGGCAGTTGCAATGCGATTCGTTGTCCCGGAGGTAAGAAGAACGCGGTTGTAAAGGTGCAGCCGAGAAGTGCACATAAAGTTGCCGTCAGGCACATAGATACCTTCATAATGCAAAGTGATCGCTAGAATGTGAGATTCTTGTGGTTTGCCATCTCTTTGTAGCTCGATTGGATTGGAGAGGGTGAAAGACGTGTGATGAGTAGAGATGATGCGATGCGATGGTGTGGTGGTTCTCTACGTAATATTTAGAGCTATCTATGTAACTCCGTGCCCAGGCCAGCACGCGCCACTTTGGCCAAGTTGGTAGACAGAATGGGGACTCGTCGCAAGCACCATCAAACAACCCCAGGAGTCGCCAGGATCACCAAGGAACCCCACCACTAAAACTCGTGAAAGGACTCCACAGTCGGAACTAGTCTGTTCGGTTGGAGCTCGGAGCTAGATCAAACCTGACGTAAACGAGATGGT
>JALLPI010000408.1:0-32764 GCA_036939935.1 Cyclotella atomus | reverse complement strand
TCCATCTATCACTGCTGTGGCTATTGGCCATTATCGAATTATCCTCCTTCCCCGTCTTGGGAGCTGGTACGCAATCTATCGGCGGGTACAACATTTTAACTGTGGAGAGTGTCATGTTTGGTATATTGACGTTTGGGGTCGTGGTCACTTTGAATGTTGTGGGTGAACTGTACATTGGGAGAGGTGGGGCTTACAATGTTGATTCTGTGTTGAGTGTTATGGTGAAGGGGTTAGATGAGGAGCTGGAGGGACGATTGGCTGAGGTTCGTGGTGGTAGTAGTGTTGTTGCCGACGAGGATGATGTGCTGTTGGCACTGGGTACTGCCGCGAATAGTGGCGAGATGCCATCGCCGTTTGGTTTGATGAGACAACGGTATTTTGAATCTTATGACAATGGTGAGGATGATTCTGAAGAAGTTAATAACATCTAAGTGTTGGCTTTCAGCATGTAGAAGTAGTGCACGTATTATCCGAGCTAGTTCGGCAGATGTCATCATCTGTGCAAACATTTTAAGCGAAAGGAGAAGTACTTTAAAAGGATGCAAGATTTGCTGCTGTTACTTCTTTTAATCAGCCAGCATTCCATTCTTTGCGAAACATAGTACCCCTGCCTTGCTTCGTACTATCCACCAACACCAACCCGAACCCCCACGCCGCAAAAACCAAACTCTCTCAATCTACTTGAAAACATCCCCAAGCGGATCCACAGGAACACTCCTCTTCAACTCCTCACCATACCTAACCCTCTTCCTCTCGGCCCCCTTCCTCTTGACATACCGTTCCCCCTGCTCCTTCTTCTCCATAGCCCTAACAACATTGGGATTGACAAATTCATCATTGACATATAGAGTCTGACCTCCGAAGGAACCGCGAAAGATTCGAATGGGGTTGAGTACGAATCGGGGACCAATTTCGATGAGGGAGGTGGTGGATGATTGTCCGGTGAGTTTGCGTTGATTGTGGGCTTCTTTGGCGGTTGTGGCGGATTGTTCTAGGATTTGGTAGTTTCGTACCCAAATCTGTATTGTAGGTGATGTGCGTTTGTGTGTGTGTGTTGTTGATGTTAATAGATGTAGATAGATGTTGAGGTGAGATATGATTGTAGGAAACATCAGATGATGCAATCAACAACTGCAGTACATAATTCAAACAACAGGAGAATAGTGCCTCATTCCATCGTAGTCTTAGTAAACGAGATTCGTCACACAAAAAGTCTGATATACGCTCGTCGTTGTTTTCTAATCAGTGACACCTTGTTGCATTTTCTGTTACACATCAATCAATCAATCAATCAAGTCAAAACGCCAAACATGTAACACAGCAAACCTCACTGCCCTCGCTCCATTCACTTTGGCGTTACTCGCTCGGCTCGCTTGACTCACCTTTCCATCGGCATAGTAAAAAGCCATAACCCGATCCACAAACGGCTTGCTCTTGGGATGACCCCTCGGCGTCCCAAACACATCCACGAACAAATGCTTGATAATTTGCAAATGGGCGAGATGGGGCTCCTCCGACGAGAATTGGGAGTCAAACGACAGAATGGGACGAGAGCCCGCCATGCAATTTCCGGTGAGTTTGAGTTCGTCCATGGTGTGAATGTTGGTGATGTGGAATTTGACACTGGGTCCTCCGGAGGTCATGAGCTGCTTGTTGCTGCCGTCATTGCCAATGCCGCCGCCGCCGCTGCTGCCAGTCCGACCGAGCCAGAGGTATCCATCCTGCCCCCGCTTGCGACACTCCAGGAACATGACGGAGTGACAGCCTCGCACCTCGGCGATCTCGTTGACGGCCTGGCCGTATCCGCCGCCGCTGTAGTTCTTGCCCACGTCGAGCTTGCTCTCCTTCTTGGCGTGCGGGGCGAGCTGGCGCAGGTCCTCGAGGAGGTGGCGGTAGCGGGCCGTGATGCCGCGGGAGGAGACGAGGAGGAGGCGCTGCTTGTTGTGGTAGCGGCCGTCGGAGGTGGGCAGTGATGCGTGGGTTGGTGCTGGGGCTGGTGCAGAGGCTGAAGGCGGCTCTTCTTCGGAGGATACGGCGGAGGCATTGTCCGATTGCTGGTCGACGCTCGCGTCGCCGCCGTCTTGGTCGGATTCGGCGTGCTGTTGCTGAGGAGGAGGCTGCTTTCTCTTCTTGGCCATGGTTGGTGGTTTGATGCCTAAATAACAGTCTTGGCTTGAGAGAAGAGAGAGAGAGAGAGAGTTGATTGCTTGGCGCCATATTTTGATGGATGGGAAATCAGACAGACGATACTGTACGTTTGGATCAAAGACGCGGTGCGACAACAACATCATCTTAATGCATCAGACAGAGTCAATCCAAAAATATTCCCCAAAAGTATGATTGCATCACATAGATTAGTGGAAATGAGGGTGGTTGCACTAAACTTCACTTGGGGATTTGTCCTGTGGGCTAATATTGTTTTTGGGATTAACAACTTGGCTGAGTAAAAACACCTCCAAATGCACAGCACAGTCAGTGACATAAAGAAGCAAGATCATCCACTCCACCGCACAAAATCTTGTAGCTTGCAGACACCAAACAGTTGCACTGAGCAAGACGAAGCCAAGCCGACAACTCCATCAACAAGCCTCACAACCATGCTGCTTCGAACCGCTGCCAAAAGACTGGCATCGCCTGCCAGAGTCATCAACATGAACGCTACAGGCGGCTATAATATTTGCAGAGCGTCAACCGCGGCGCTATCCGAAGGCCTTCTTCGACGGACCGCTTCCAACCGCGATATGTCATCAGTGCCCATCGCCCCTCCGGCCCAGCAGATCGGCGCCTTCCCCTCGCTGCTAATCGGCCCGAGCGGCTCGCTGACGCCCCTGGGCTCCTTCGCCGAGGCGCAGGCCGCCTTCCTGGAGCCTCCCGTCGAGGTGGTGGAGCAGCTGCTGGCCGACCTGCTGCGCCTGAAGATCGGCATCGTGGCGCACTACTACATGGACGTCGAGCTGCAGGGCGTGCTCCACTCGGTCCGCCGCCGCCAGCTCCAGCTGCACCAGCAGGGCGCGCCCGGCGTGCCGTCCACCCCGCTCGTGGCCATTGCGGACTCGCTCAAGATGGGCGACGACGCCACCGCCATGTGCCGCCACGCCGACGTCACATCCGTCATCTGCCTGGGCGTCGACTTTATGAGCGAGTCCGTCAATGCCATCCTCAACCGCAACGGCTTCGCCCACGTGCCCGTCTACAGAGCCGCGCAGAGGCACATTGGCTGCAGCCTGGCCGAGTCGGCAGAGACGGACGGCTACAGAGCCTGGCTGGCCAAGTCTTCCTCCTCGCACAACAAGTCGCTGCACGTCGTCTACATCAACACCTCGCTGGAAACCA
This sequence comes from Cyclotella atomus, assembly GCA_036939935.1. Taxonomy (NCBI): domain Eukaryota; phylum Bacillariophyta; class Thalassiosirophyceae; order Thalassiosirales; family Thalassiosiraceae; genus Cyclotella; species Cyclotella atomus. Next base: position 29,431 of record JALLPI010000408.1, on the reverse strand, counting down.
AGGCCATCAGCTCCTCCATCCTCCCCACAATCACCTGCACCTCCTCCAACGTACTGCAGACGATACTTCAGGCGTCGGCGCAGCTCGGTCCCGAGTCGCTGCAGATATGTTACGGACCCGATACCTACATGGGAGAGAATCTTATATCGCTGCTGGATGCGGTGTCATCCTGGGAGGATGATCGCATAGCCAGCGAATTGCATCCGCAGCACAATCGAGAGTCCATTCGAGCGTTGCGAAACAACATTAATGTCTACCCCAGCGGCAATTGCGTCGTCCATCACATGTTTGGACAATCGGTAGTCGATACGGTCAATTCACAGTATGGTGATGCCTATGTCACGGCTCATTTGGAGGTTCCTGGTGAAATGTTTCAGATTGCACTGCAGAAAAGTTTGAGGGACGAGGGCGTTGTGGGCAGTACTAGTAACATTTTGAATTTTATCGAGAGGAAGGTGCAAGAGGCGACGAGTGGTGGGAATTCCAACAAATATTCCAATAACAACAACAATACACTGAAATTCATACTGGGAACAGAGGCAGGAATGGTCACTTCCATTGTACGATCTGTGCAATCCATTCTCGACAATTCATCCAATAATAACGAAAGCAACAATAATGTACAAGTGGAGATTATCTTTCCAGTTTCTTCCGAGGCAGTCATGGGTGTCGACAATGACGATTCCACATCAACATCAACAACCAAATTGGAAGTAGTACCAGGAGTATCCGGAGGAGAAGGATGCAGCACCGCCGGAGGATGTGCCACCTGCCCATTCATGAAAATGAATGACTTGGAAGCCGTTCAAGATATTGTAGAAATGATTTCTTCTTCTTCTTCCGATCAACAACAGCCATCCTTGCGACTCTCGAAACATTTACCGCCGAATCGATTGGAGGGAAAAAAAATTGGGGGAAGGGATGCTATTGAATTGGGTGTCGAGCCGATTGTTTATATGAGAGAGTTTATGAAGAGTAAGGTTTTGAGTGAGGATTTGGTTCGTAGGATTGAAGCGGGTGGAAGTGGTGGTGGTAGTAGTTTGTCATGAGAGAGTTGAGTTTCGGACTGTCTCGGGTGTGTTTATGTTGGATGGATCATTTGTGCACTTAAACTTTGTGGTCTTAATACCTGCGGTCAATAGTAAACTCTCCTCACATTTACCTAGAATATCAATATTATCTACACAATGATATCCAAGAAGCATTGAATCCTAGTTACCACAGGTGATGGGACAATGTAAAAGAGCACCATTGAGGTGGTATTAGTTACGTCGTTAATTTATGGGAGATNCTGGAGAAAGTGAGAGGCAATCTTGCACGTGACAAGGTCTGTGAGTCACGTGTGAGAAGTTGCTTCTCAACAGACAAAATTCCGATACTTTTGGTCCAATGCTGCCGCCATTGTTCAGTGTGTTTCTATTGCACCTCGTGATACAGTTTCCAATCCAAGCGCAAGTGACCTCAACATTCTCACTCCTCATTCGAATACAAAATGTCTGAGGCTTGGATTCCTCACTCGTAACAACACAATCGGAATCTGCAGCCGTCCTCGTGAAAGTTAGAATGCCTACAGGTAAGACTCTTTTGTTCTGATTCTCGTCGAGGGAAACAAACAGCGGAGAAGATCCATCGGCAGTGAATGGTTTAATATCCTCCAACGGCGAAGAGGGTGCATTATTGAATGCAAAGTCGTCACCCTGCTCAGTACCCGCATCCCACGCGTAGATGTACACGGATAGTTTGCCGTACCATCTTCCTCTCTTGATCATTGCAAGGTTGTATACCACTAAACCAATCTGGACTGGGAGCAATCATACTGATGGCGCTGATGAATGGGTAGTACCTATTCATGCAGATGTTATCGTTTATTTTCCTAGTGTTGATAGTGTTTCCGACTGGGCTTCCGCCAATTACAATATCAAGTACTGTGTTTGCCTGCACTTGATCGTTTAGTTCGTTGGCAAGAGCCTGCGTTTGGGTTTGGAGAGAGAAGACCACAATGCTGAGCATCACAAGCGTAACCAAATCTAGGTATATCTGGAATCTGGAATAGTCAAAGTCTTACACTTGTACCTCCCACCTCGGCAATGGATTCAATGCCACTTGTGGCAGTGCAGCCCTTGCACCACATGGAGTAAGTCTCAGAATGAGCTGCGAGAACCATGGAAGACCAGTGCTATATGAATATACAAACATAAGTGATCAAGTTAGTCAGCACGTAAACAACAATGTGAATATATTATGTGGCCTCTTGCCTCTGCTCTTACAGGATTCCTTCCAGCAGGAAAGCGAAAAGGGTGACGTTCTATAATAGAAGAAAAGATGAAATCTGAAGCAATGACAGCGGTTACACAATTATGTTAACTGCGGCATGGCATCACATTTACCTTCAGTCCAGTAGTTTGTAAACTCTATTTCATAACTCGCAGGATTGTTAGCACGCAAACGTCCAACACTCGTGTCATTAGAAATGATTTCATAGTTGAAATTAGTAACTGCTGCTGCGGCTGCACTTGGAGCAACGGAAAGCAACGAGAGAAAATATCTGGAGAACATGATGTTGATGTTAGTGATGGTCGATACGTTTTTTATGAGAGTAAAACCAAGGGAATTGTAATCATTCTTGCTCACATGTCTTGTCGTGGGGCTAGCAACCATCGCGAATATGCTTAAGCGATGTTGTAGCATGGCGTTGTTTGCCGAGGTCAAGACTCTCATCTTTGCTCTCGCGGCTCTGGACGGACGGATTTCTTGGGCGAGAGTTCGAAGTTCGACGGCAGTTCGTGAATTGTTGCACTTGAGCATTTACCTTCAATCCAGCAGTTTGTAGATAGCTAAGGTGCTGCGCACGGTAATGCCGTCTTTTCTTTCAAAGCATTTCATCTGTGTACGCTTGAAGAGGTAAACAATCATAGAATTGCACACTGTCTATCATCATGGAGAGGAATTATCATGTATCTTCTTCATTTAAGCTGCTATGATATGTGTATTACTGTTAACATTTCTCAAACAACACAATATTATGCTGTCATATAATGAGCGTACTTAGAAACAACATCGATAGCTTCAACACACAACCAACATCACTTCCTGTAAAGAAAGTAAAACCTGAAATTGCCATTGTTCAAAGCACACCCACTCTCCCATTCCTCAAACCTTCCAAAATCAAAATACGGCAGTATAAACTCTTTAAAGAACTCTTCCTGATTTGCCACCCATCCTCTATCCACCTTGAGTACCCATAAACCATTATAAGTATCACTCTTCGTTTTTTCTTTCAACAAAAACAATACAGACTGTATATACCGTCGTACATCCTCTTCACTGAAAGAAGACTGCACTGCATCCCAACCGAATACACCAAAGTCTATAATTAGATCGAAAGAGTGTTTCATATTTGGATATTTGTGTGGAACTTGATGCAAGTAGCATTGTAATAATCCATCATTGTTGAGTGTTTCGTTGTTGGGTGGGAATGGCTCCATTTGATAATATTGAGGATATATGATGGTTTTATTATTGTTGTTGATGGTGATATGGCTGCCACTACTGTATATATTTGTAGTATTGGTAGCAGCAGCAATATCCTCGGCAGATTGACGGATATAATCCCTACAGTGACGATTGTAGCCTCGCACACCCACATCAAGTATACGATGGAAGGAGCCAAACTTGGAATATAGTGTGCGTTGGAAGGGTCGATCGCCCATCTTGTTCCAAAAGTGGTTGAGGTTTTTGGGTTCATAGATCCATCGTGCAGTGGTTTGTCGGGGGTCGGTGATGAGTTTGCGTCATGATGTAATGATTCGTTTATGGCGCCGCTGCTGCCACTCAATGTCGCATTGGTGAGGGCTGAGAGGTCTCTGTAGAGAAGACATGTCACGATGAGAGCAAACAGCAGGATGCGCAGCTTTCTCCATGTTGGCAGCGAGCTCATTGATGATGATTTCCGATACCCATTGAGATTGATCGTGTTTTCATCGTGGATTTTTACTTCGGACTATTGATAGTTCGGAAGTTTAGTTCGCGAACCATTCAACAACAACCATGACGTCCACCCTGAACTCCCGCTCCCAAATCGCCCTCCTCCGGCCACCGCGAGAGCGAGCCCCAATGAGCATCCACAAACGACGCGTCCTCGAATCGCACTCGTTCGTCACGTCGGCCGCTTGGGGCCTGTTCCACTCCGTCCACCGTAGCTCCTCCGCATCATCCAAGAGGGCCCATCGTCGATTCCGATCCGATCTGGATGTCGATTCCCCGTGCGAGGACGGCGATGACACGTATCACGACAGGCCGCAGTTCACGCTCAAGTCCGTTCGACGGAGCTCGTTGTCGCGCTGCCGCCGAATGCTGAGGTGCACCAAGGAGGCAACTGGGCAGAAGTCATCGCACCACTATTATACAGATGCCGAACCCAAACGATGGGACATCAACTCCCTCATCTCGTCCTATCTATCCTTCTCCCATCGAACTTCGTACTTTCTCTTATTTCTCCTCTTTTCATTGGTGTACTACGCCAACATTTTGGTGTTTGCCTTTGTGTACTGGGGGTTCAGCGCGTATTACCCAGAGTGTGTCACGAGTGCGGGTGTCGAGATTGGGAGTGGAGAGAATAGTGATTTGTTTGGGGATAGCTTTGTGTTGAGTTGGACTACGTTTAGTACTGTTGGGTGAGTTGAAGATTGTGTTGTTTTGTTCAACTGTGTTGTTTAGAGAAATAATACTGAGTGGTGAATTGTCATGTCTGACTGATTGATGTCTATTCATTCACAAAATACTATGGTAACTGCAGGTATGGAAGCGTGTATCCATCTACTGGAGCCAACAGTGACGAGGCCCTGCCTAGAAAGTGCATGATTGTTGGTGTTATTGGCTCCTTTGAGGTAAGTTCAGTTGTATCAAGTACAGGCCACGGCAGCTTCTATTCTTTGCTACGCTTTCTAAACTTGATTCTCTACCGAACTCGCATCATTTCACAAACAACAGGCATTCGTTGGAGTTCTCTATGCCGGGTTTTGCACCGCCGTATTATTCGGTAAAGTTATCCGATCCCAATCTCAAGCTCAGGTGTACTTCTCAGATCCCTTGGTCATTCGATATGGCAAACAAGAATTGCTTTCAGACAAGACATCAAACAATCTCGACGTAGAGTCACAAGATGTTGAGTTGGGAGAGACATTGACCAGTATTGAAGAGTCTAGAGTCATTGGCCAGAAAAAGAATGATGTTAATACACCCTGTCCTGTTTTGGAGTTTCGACTTGTCAATCGTCTGCATGATGTGGAAGAGGGTGAAATTGGTGAGAATATAGACTGTAGATATACCTTCCAGTCATTGGTTCATCAACTGCGCTTTCTCACCTCATTCACTCTCATTTCTCTCGTATCACAGTGGAAGCTCAGCTAGACTGCGTGGCCATCTTTGATCAAAGTCGAATCATCTCGACGGACAGTAGTTTTTATTCAGGAGAGTGTGGCATCAATGGACTCGGTACATTCACACAATCAACAAATAATGGCCACACAGACAATTATCCAGAAGCAGCAAATGCTTCAAATGGCAACGATTCCAACAATCAACAACCAACGGCAATCTTTCACAGCCACAACTCAAAACAAAACAGAGCCATCACAAAACTAACACTCGAATCTAACGAACACCCCTACTTCCGCCGCGTATGGTTCGGTCGCCACATTCTCGACGAAAACTCACCCCTCCTCTCCGAACTGGCTCGTACCAAAATCAAACTAAACGGAGGATACTGGCCAGCCGAACTCAATAACCATTTCAGCATTCGCGACAATTTGCACTTCCGACATGTCCTCGTATGTTTTAGTGGAACGTCCAATGCCAATGCTACATCGGTCTATGCTCAAAAAGTTTATGATTTGATTGATGTGAATGTGGGGTATCGTTTCGTGCCGATGAATTACCATGCAGAGACTGGAGAGTTGAAGACGGATTCGTATTTGTTGAATGCAATTAGTGAACAGAGGGGTGGTGGTGCCGAGCCTTTTCTGTGAAGATTGTAATATGACAGAGTATTCTGTGACTTATTTCTCGGTACCATATCTTTACCATATATTTGGTGAAGCTACTTTTTGTTATTGCACTGTGCTCTACACAGTCACTGTAGCTGTTAGGGTCAACTAAATGCTCATCTATTTGGGTGAGTTGAATGATGTATGCTGCTGTAGGGTAGAGCTAAATCTCCATTACCAAACACAGATATGGAAGCGTGTGTATCCATGTAGCTTACAAGCAAGGCGATGGTTCATCTGTGCTGATGCGCAAGGCATGAGTTGGGGCAAAAGGTCCAGGTCAGTCTAGTCTATTCTAAAATGTATGCTGAGGCAAGATGCAACCAAATTTGAGAGTTTCAATACTTTAAGATCACTCTTCCGTGATTACAACAGTATGCATCCATCCACGATGAACAGATCTGACCTTCCTCTTTCTCCCATCCTCCTCTTCTTCTTCCAACCAATCACACCAACTGGGTCTCACCAAACCATTCAACCTCATCTCCTCCTCACTCCAAAGCTGTATCTCAATCACCTCCCTCCCGCCAAATTCATCACCATACACCACAAACGTTCGATCAAATCCAGCACTAAAACTAATCAAGCTCGATACATCCACGATATTCTTCGGTAGTATCTCCACCGCCTCATTCCACATGGGTATAGGTTGATCTGTGGCCACACCCACGGCATAGATGGATCCATCTTCTAATAACATGGATGCATGATGCGTACCGCATGCCACTTGGATGATTTGTACATTGGGCGGCAGACCCGGTATATAGCGCGGATAGGTCGAATCCAATACGGGCTTACTTATGTTTTGAAGAGGATTGTTGATGATGCCATTGGAATGATGGGTGTTGTTATGTACACAATTCTTTCCCCAAATATACGGAAGGTTGGATTCCGTGACGGCCATGGAAAAGTTCATTCCGGCACCTATGAGGCGTATTGTCGAATCTGCCGATGACAACAAAGGAGCGTAAATGTCTTCGTTTTTCTCTAAAGATAATGTCGCGTACGGATCGTAAAAATTGGTAATTTGCATGGCATACTCCAAAGTCTTGTTTTGATTGGGCTCCTCAAAAGTAATACTGGCATCATTGTCTTTTTTGTATTGCATGACGACATCTGGATCGACACTAGCCACCTCTTGTAAACTTTCGTACATAAATCGTTTGCCCAAACCGAGTTGACCTCTCTCGCCTTTACCCCATGTAAAGACTTGACCCATGCAATCTAATGCTAGACCGTGTTGCAATCCCAAGGCTACACTGACCATTGGGTATTCTTGCACCTTGCATTCGCTGTAGACATGACTTCCTGCCGAATTGTTGTTGTTGGACGTGAATGATGCCGACGATTGCGCAGCAGTGTAATCCAATATAAATCTCAAGGAAGCCAATCCAACCACAGGAGAGGGTGTCCAAACATTTGGAGAGAAGGTCCCCACTCCGCACTGACCTCGATGATTGAGGCCAAATGTGTATAGATTTCCCGTGTTGGAGATGACGGCGGTCAATCCTGCCGATGTTGCGAGTGTATTTTGAAATGTTGCGTGGTGCGACTTGATTAGTGTTGTATTGTTGTCATTGTTGGATTGTGGATGGTGCGGAATATAGCGTTTTCTCCCGTGCAGGTTCAGTAGGTAGTCAGTTACGGCTTGACCGGGCAGGGCAGGCATTTGATTGTTGGGCAACGAAATCTCCGTGAGCTTGTCTATAAAACTGTACTTGCGACATTCCTCCTCGTGGATTGTGAGTTGGTTCTCGCCGGCGAGATAGGACACGATCTTTTGCAGCATGGACGGATGATTGGAGGATGTGTCATAGCCATTGCCATTGCTGATGGGAGAATTTGCGGACAGGCTGAGGTTTCTTAGCGGTGTGGGGAGACGACGCAATCTCATTAATGTTTGAAAGTCGTGCGGTCTTCCGCACACGAGCAGCTTGGTGTGTCTGCTGTGATGGTAGTTGGTGGATGGTTTATTGTTGTTGTCTGCATCATCGTTTTCATTTGCAACTGCTGCATGTTCAGCTCCACAATTTGACTCGACAATGAGAGCCGAGTGTCCCCATCCAGCCGAGCCAGTCACGCATCGAGCCGCAGCGTTGCCATGACCATCATCGCATGGAGTGCATGGCAGCTCCATTGGCACCAGATTCTGCACTCCTCCCGCCAGCAGCTCGGCAGATGTCAATTCGGGAGCCTCGTCCTCCCGCGACGGACGCGAGAGTGCCCCGGTCCACTGCGTGCCGAGTGCGTAGGCAGAGCCGTGGGCTGAGCGATGGGGCTGGCTGGCGAGACGATGATGATTTTTGCTGGGAAACGACGAGCATTGTCGATGATCTGGTGGGCGAATGAGGCTGGAGACTACGTTGGCGGTGCGCAGTCTCTTCATGGTGATGCTGATGGTCGATATTGTTGATTATGTGTTACATAATTATACCTATGTACCTATGAGTAAGAAGGAAAATCCTTTTCTGAAACAAAGGAAGCAGCCAAATTCAAATTCAACACAACCTTCACGCATGCATCTCTCATAGATAAAGATACCCCTCTCCGTTAAGTATGACCGGGCTTGAAATGACGGCGCGCCGGCCAGCAGCAAGCCGCCCGCAGCCGCCAAGCAAGCAAGCAGGCAACTTCTTCATCTTGGAGAGGCCACGCATCGATTGTCACCAATGCACTAGGACAATAATGTCAATAATAGTATAGAGCTGTACTACAAACAGATAACAGCAGAATAATGTTGAGGCGAATAAAACGGAGCGGCGATGCCGCAATGTTGGACGGCTCTCCCGCGAGGGAAGGCTGCGGCGGGTGAGTGGACAGTGTAGCCGTTTTTTTATATTTGGAGTGAGGGGCAGCTGGCTGTCCGTTGTGCTTGCTCTGCAGTCTTGCGCTTTGGTCCACATTATCGTTCGAACTGATACTTACAACATTTGCTGTGTGAAAAGAGGTGGCTGCTTGCTGCTGCTTCTGGATTTAAACGCGGCACTTCGATTCGCTTGAAGCAAAGCAGCATTCGGTTGCCTCGCACCGCTAGCTGCAATCAGCTGGCCACATTTATTATTCTATTTTTATTAAAGTATACTGGTATAAGTCGCCTCTAACTATAAGCAATTCCAACTGCACCTTGCTGCTTCAGATGCCAGGAGGACCCCGAGCTGTTCAACCCGTGCCTGCACTCCACTCCGGGCCGCAATTCCAGCCACGCGAATGTCACGCCGCTGCCAGCCGACCGGGCTGCCGCTGCGGACGACGGCTCGTTCTCGATAGTAGAGTGGATCAGCCAGAGCCTGCCCTGCATGGGAGGGGCCGCGGAGCATGTCCACGTGTCGAGGGACGACTCGGTGGAGGTCCACATTCGGCCTCAGCAGCAACGACAGCGGCAGACTCCGCAACCAGAGCCCTCGGATTCCAATTCGTGGTGCGATTTGAGCACCATCGCGCCCTGCCCCACCGCCTTTGGCCAGCAGCACGATAATGACGATGATGGCGATCACCATCCAGTCGACTATGTGAATCTTGCAAGTCCATCCAACCATCACGCACTGAAAGGGTCGCCAAATCATTCAACAGCAAGCGCACAAGTAGTACCAGCCTCCAACTCCTCCTCATCATTCTTACCATCCTCCAATCATCAAGCATCATCCTGGCTATCCGGTCACCTGGGTCTCATCCCGGCCCCAACTGCATCCAACTCGTCCAACGCAACCCAACAGCAAGTTGTTCTCACCAAACCGCCATCCCTAATCAAAACTGCCTCGCTTACCAAACCACCATCCTTTACCCAAACATCCTCATTCACCCAAGCCACAGCATCTACAAGCGTATCCTCCTCCAATCACAACCATCTTAATCATCACAAGGAGCAACATTCACAGCAGCAGCAGCAGACTAGACCCAAATCGCCATCCTCTCTAACCGCCCCGCCACAAATGCCTATTCGACGCAAAACCTCTCAAACTATCGTTCAATCCATTCAACAATTAAAATTATTGGCTGGTAATCCGTCATCCCGGTCCAATTCCAGGAGTAACACACCCGTCAATGAAACCAATTCTTGTGGAGTTGTCAGTGCTGGGTTTTTGTTATCCAACAAGTGTGGTGAGAGTCATGATGGATTGGATTCCAATTCTTCCGTGGGTCTTAATTCTATGCAGCAGCAACAACAACAACAACAACAACAGCAGGATTCTCGGAAAAAGTGCAACACTGGTGGTGCTACCAACATGAATATCCTGCCATCGACTACGTGTGCAGCAGAACAACTGGGGTTCCATTGCGGTACTACTCAATCGATAGAAGAACCATCGGTACTCTATCCAACACCATTATCGGACAGTATCGATCGAAATCGGAGCGGTGCTACCGTTGATACTACGGGTGGGACCAATCCTAAACAAGTGGTGGATAATATCTCCAAACTACCGCCATGCAGTAACTCTTCTATTATGGATTCTTTCATGAGCAGTAGTTTACTGTCTTCTCATCCGCAACCGTCATCGCGAATTACGAGGAACAAACGCTCACCCTCGCCTTTGTTTGGGACTCAAAAGGTTCAACTTGAAAAATTCCTCAGTCGAAACAACCACCACAACAATAAAATCACGAATCCTAAACAAACTGGCAGTGCCAATGCTTCGGAATGTGGTACCATTACCACCGATGGAGCCAGCGGATACGATGCCTCTGCTGCTACCAACACTGGCACCTCCAAACGCAAAGTACAATGGGGCAGCGGCAGCGGTGGTACTACTAAAATGCCAGTGTTGATTACCGCCAATGAAGATTCTACCGAAGTGACCAATCGAGAGAGTAGTCGACAAGCATCGGGCAAGTCATCATCATCTCTGGATGTACGATCCTTTGCCTCGTATCACGAGGAGATTGTCACTGCCTTGATCGAAAGTGCATTACAGGGCGATCATGTCGATTCATCGGAAGACGATAAGAAAATTATCCCATCATCATCTATGGAACCTACTCCTATTCCATCCGCTCCCGATTCCGTAACAACCTCATCACCCAAACGGCATTCTCTCACGCCCATTCGAAAAATTAGACGAAATGGAAGTCCTCATCGTGCATCATCCTCCCTCTCCACCCCATTGTGGAAACGGAATCGATCTTCACTCAACCTTGGTAAAGTAGTCATGAAGCACGAACGAAGAATGAGTGATGCCGAAGAAAAGGGCATGTTTCATTTCAAAAAGAGTGCCACGTCGGCTGCTACTGCCGCTGCTGCTGCGAGTAAGTTGGAGAAAAAACCGTTGGATTACTTCCATCCTCAGTGTCGATTGATGAAGGAGAAGGGATCGGAGAAACGGAGGGGCACGGATGGAAATAGTAAGGTGGCCTCTGCTGTGGGGAGGGATGCAGTTTTGGAGAAGCTTCAGGTAGGCAAAGCAGATTTGGTTATTCTCTTCAACTCATCATTATCATCTCATTCTAATGATGTGCATTCCATGAATTTCTTCTGCAGGAAAAACTATCCATGCTAGGAGATATCGAATCAGGAAAATATGGCAAGGCAGCAGAAATGCTACAATCCGACGCTGTTGCCTTTTCCATTTCAAACTCGGATTCGGCCGATAAATCCAAACAACTCCGACATGTTCGAAGCGGTAGCCACGGCAGCAGCACTGCATTTAGCCGAACAGATTCGTATACAGTACAAGAGAGTGCTAATGATACTTCAATATCTTCCGCTGGCGTATTACCCGAAAAAAGAAAAGCGGTGGTAGAAACACGATCGTTACTAACATTACGAATGGGGTTCGTGAGCATAAGCTACGGTATTCTCCTACAATGGGATATTGAATCAAGATTAGTCGAACTGATAGTATTACGAAAGATGTGCCGAGAGGACTTTTTGGAACGCACCAACGAAGACAATGATTTTTCGACGGCTGCCGCGACAAAATCCACGAAACCTTCCTCTGTATCTGCTGAATCGAGTGCAAGCGGAACGACAATGGAGAGTTGCAGTTCTCGTTCTGAAGAGCCAGGTGGACGTACGGGTCTGTCGCTCTTTCCTCAGTTGCTTAGTGAGCCGGACCAAAGGCCAAAGTCGTTTTTGTCAGTGTCTGTTGTTAACGTGAAGCATATCCATACGGGTTGTGATTTGTGCATCGATTCTGCAGTTCCGGGTAGTAAGCAGAATGGTACGAAATCAAAAGAGAAGCGTGTCATACGGCCTTATATTAGATTTGTTCTCGGCAAGAATGGTGAGTGTGTATGGATGTTTTAATAGACACTTTCACGACGTCTTTGTAACTGAAAAACCTTGATGGGATCAAACAGAGCACTGCACCAAACCAGCCAAACTTTTGCCCAACGGACACCTTTATTACTACAAGAGACACAACAATTCTTGCATGTTGCCCATGCCAAAGGAGGAGTTTCGCTGGTTTGCAGGTCAGGAGGATCTTATTGTTGAGGTTAGAGATAATGTGCAATCCGCAGCTACTAAGATCAATGGAACAGCTCATCGTAAGAACAAGTACGCGCTTAGAGGCAAAAATGCAACCAAATCCAATAAGGATGAGCAATCGTCGTCAACGGATCCAATACTAGCAGTCGTTACTGTCCCCTTGTCATCGGTCAACATCGAAGATGAAGAACACAAAATATCACCAAGCGACGGGGAAGAGTCTGTGAGTCTGAGTCCATGGAAGGGACGAAAATCAAAGACGCACGAATATGGCAGAGATGGAACTTCCTCTACCAATATCAAGCTACCACTGCGAATGGTTGGTTGCTCCGCCGCCTCATTTGGCTCCATATCATTACAAATCACAGTCAAAGCGCAACGCCAAAGCAACGCAGCACCTCAATCTTCTCAACCGATCAATTCTACATCGGAGCCCAATGTCATCTCACAAGAAAGTATAGAAATCGGAGCAATAGCTCGAATAATGCAAGGCTGGGCCATCTACGACAGCGGTGCAACTGATGATGAAAACACCAAGGCATCCAAGTCACGTAGACGAAAAATACGAAGACCACAACCTGTATGGAATAAAAAGTGGAACCCAAAGACAAAGAGATGGAGCCGATTAAAGCTGAGTAGTCATGGATCTTCTCGAAATTCGAGTTCAGAACAAGCTAGTTGGTTGACATTCTTAACTTGAGGAATGAGAGAAATGAGGTTTGAGTTTTCTAAATAGTGCATCTACTTAAGGGTCATTTGTAAAGTAAGTATTTAGTACTATCAATGCCGGTTGATGTCTCATCTCCTTCATGAAAGTTGCTGCTGAAGTGAACTTCTTAGCCACACATTTCTCCTTAAAATTGAAACTTGTATCTTCTCTAGAGAGAAGGCGAGACTGAGCTTGACTGCGCTGGAACTTTTGCTCCAAGAAATATGTTACAAGATATATGCATTTTTTAACTATGTCCCTAGAGTTAGTGCAAGTTATTTGAACAAAGATTACATAGATCAACAAGGCGACCAAATACCCCACGAAGACTCAAACAATCACTGGTTCTTAATCTTTAATCTGCATTCAAGTGCTTTGATGTTTTCGACACAGTAGGCTTATGTGTGACAGGTGCATGTGTGGCCTTGGCAAGCTTGCTCTGCTTGGAAGATTTGAAGGTAGGATTGTTGGTGGGTGGGCTAGAAATGGGAGAAGATGAGGTGGGGGTACCTGTGGTAGGATGTTTGGTGGGTGGGCTAGAAATGGGAGTAGATGTGGTGGGAGTACCTGTGGTAGGATGGTTTGTGGGTGGGCTAGAAATGGGAGAAGAAGTGGTGGGAGTACCTGTGGTAGGATGGTTGGTGGGTGGGCTAGAAATGGGAGTAGATGTGGTGGGAGTACCTGTGGTAGGATGGTCGGTGGGTGCACTAGAAATGGGAGTACCTGTGGTAGGATGGTTGGTGACTGGGCTGCCTGTGGTAGCTTCGAGATCAAATCCAACAACCATTGGATCGTGATCGGAGAACCTCACAGTTAAATCAGCATTGAAGATCATCTTGTCCCTGCCAAAATCAGTGTTATAATCGAGTGCAGCTGCTTCATCCGCGTTGACATGCCAAGATGATGCTCCGGTAACCAAATTATTGAATGCAGCATTCGCAAGAATGTAGTCCAGGGTTCCAATCTGACCATCAAACCCATAACTGTATGCATCATCGCCGTTGAAACGTTTCTCAACGTCGGTATAACCCACACTTTCAAAATACATGATAGGATCTTCCATTGAGTACGAGTTCATGTCACCCATCAATGCTTTCAATAAGCAACCACCTCCAGTAGGATCAGACTCCATCCAAGCATGGATTGCCTTAGCACCCTGATACGAGAGAGTATACATCATACACAACAAAAGAATCAGGATAATCGAAATCTGGGCACACAGAGAATTCAAAAGTACATATTTTGTCTAACCTTAAGACGGATAGCATTCCAATTCCCCGAACCATCAATCTGATCAGCGTCATCACCAGTCCCTGACCCTCCCTTGGATTTGAGATGATTCAGCGCCACAGTAATACAAGCACCACCCTTTGGCTTAAATGATGCAGCAAACGACGCTCGGTTTGTGTTCGGTCCATCAAACACTGCAGTTGAGTTATCAATTCCAATTGAAGACAACACCTCGTCACGTAAAACTGCTACGTTGCCCAACCATTCGATACTGGAGGTCTTGAATAGAAAACCACTTGAAATGGCATCGCTTATATCCACATATGATTGGCCTGGTATCACCCAGGCAAAGTATCCAGCGCCAGCAACCTTATTGAGCTCAGCAACCAAAAACTCAAGGGCATTGAAGGCAGAGCCCTGGGAGAAGTAGTTTTCCAATTCGAGCATGCCAAGTACGTCAGGATCAAGTGCAATGATAGAATTTACGAGCTTCTTTGCTTGTCGATCGAACTCTTCCTGATTGTTCGCACCACGAGGTTCTAATCCGTTTTGGGTTGTCGAAGAACCATCATCAAGGGTGAGGAAGAAATTCAGAACATTTGCAGACACTAAAGTGAGGGCACCCCCGACGCTCGGAGGAATTTGTGGGCGAGGGTTGGTCTTCACAAAGTTGACAGTGCCATCTTTGATACTAGTTACACGCCAGGTAGCATCAGATGATGTAGAACCGGCCCATTTGTAGTAAAGCACACCCATAAGATCAACTACAGTGTCACCCATCCTTGGAGAATTATCTGTATTGAACCCCCCACTGACACATGTCCCGTTTCCGTCAAGATTACCAAAGCCATCAAGGTTGCAAATGAGTTTGTTTTGCAATGACAGGCCATCGTCATAGGTGATCCGACGCGCTCCAAGTTCCTTGATATGGGCGTCATAACCAGCAGCACTAGGGGCGTTCTTCTGAGTGTATGTGTACGGGCGTGCTCCCTGAACGAGCTTGATCTCGTTGAATCGCGCGAGATTGTACATCTCAGTGATGGTCAGTGTATCCGTGAATTTGACAAGCATGCCTTGGAGAAAAGAGAAATAGAACACTGATTTACAATGACAGAAATGAAGATGAATGGTAATGAAGCTGTTTTATTTACCTTCGTATGCCTCTAAGTCAGGCTGGTACGCTCCGTTGCCGTTTTTGGTTATGCCGCTCGTTGGTAAGGTGATAGTGGCAGCTGATGGAAGGGGGTTATTGGAAGAAACGACTTCTACAAGTGTCACCTCCTTGATTTGTGTCTCCCCATAATGCTCATCAACAGTGCCGTACACTCTGACCTGAATGACAGAGTTGAAGTTGGTCCCATTGGGAGCACATGATGAGTGATAAGAGAGTCTTTCAATGAATAAAGAGAGCACGAATGAGAACAAGCACTGCTCGTACCAAATCTCCAACATGGACGTCAATATACGTATTTGGATCATACACATAAATGCCCTCAGATGTTCGAGGATCTGCGTCAATGTCGACGTCTTCTTCCTGAAGGAAGAAACCCTTCAAGTTGCGCTTCTCGTCTGCATCGCCGTCTTGGAAGTCGCCTAAGAAAATGAGTCATGGAGAAGACTTAAGCTCGCTCGAATCGATGCACTAGTTACTTTCACCAAAGCAACTCACCGATAACGACGGCTGTCACAGAAACAAGTTTGCCCACATGTGGTGAACTATCACTATCTCCCTGGATCTCGTGAATCTTCATGGATGTCGAAGTTAGAGGTGATGGGGTCGGGGCTACAATGCTTGATGAAGGATTCACCGAACCAAATGTTGGCTGGAAGGGATCCTGTCCAACGAAGTCTGCCTGCGCGAGATCAGTCACTGTACCACCATAGATTTTCTTGACAGAAGTGGCAGAGTCGTCCACAAAATAGAGCACTTGGATGTCGACAGCATCTCTGTAAACCAAGCTGGGCTCTTTTCCTTCAGTGGCTCCAGTGAAAGGCAGATCGATGCCCCCCAGTTGCTGACCGTAGAGTGGTTCATCTGCACTTGCAGTATCAGTAATTCCAATAGCATCGTAGACATTGACAAAACTGCTAGTATCATCAACATTTCCATCATTATCTCCGTCAATGTCAGTAGTGCCTTTCGTACCGGTAAAGCTCTCCATCAAGACGAGAGTGAATGACGGATTCTCGAGATCTTCCATGGTCATGACAAGAAGACCATTCGTATCGAACTTTCCACTAAATTGAGCTACCCTATCAACAGTTCCTTGACCGGCATCCTTGTCGTTCTCAACGCTTACAATCCATCCAGTGAAGTTAGATCCACGTCCTTTGTCAGCGTCCGCACAAAGAATCTCGATAGTGGTGTCTGGAGGATCAGTTCCAATAGGATTTGGCTGAAACTCATTTATCTTGGCATTGGCACATGCGTTGGCTGCGTCTGCAGACGCCAAGGATGAGGCAAAGATTGCGAAGGCGCAGATGATTTCACGGAAGTAGTTGTGTAACATGGTTTCTCCCTATGCGAGAAAGACGTGGTGATTCCAACAATATTACAAAGTAGAAAAGAAGACAGATTTGTACAACACACATCCAAACAGTGTATATCTAACCCTATCTCTTGATTTAATACAAAAGGCGACGTACCGCAAGCTAAGATTATGATTGGTGGGTTAGGGGACGGATGGGTTCATCCACAAATAGCGACGGTGAACACCATTGGATCAGAGTTCATCTCATATTATCTATGAAAAAAATAATTGGCTACAGAAAAAGATATGTATCATGATTCAAAACATTCATATTATGTCAGATACTATCTACTCAGATTCGATGGAACAAAGTTCATTGTACCATAGTATCTACTACTTGATGGAGGGATTCGACACGATCTTGTAAAACTGAGATTCAAATTTGAGATGGTATGAAATAGATATGCTGATACTTTATTCAGATGGGCCTGCGATCAAAGATGAACCAAGAAGAAAGATTTCATTGTTGGGTTTGGTGCAAGTAGTAGATACTATGGTACAATGAACTTTGTTCCATCGAATCTCGATCTCTTGTAAAACTGAGATTCAAATTTGAGATGGTATGAAATAGATATGCTGATACTGCTGCGCAGCTGGTTTCAATTGGATTCATTCATCAGATTCGATAGGACATATTGTCCATTCACCTTGATTCACTCTCTGTTTGCATTGAAACAGATGGAAGATGCAGATAGAAAGGTATAGAGTATTCAGATGGGCCTGCGATCAAAGATGAACCAAGAAGAAAGATTTCATTGTTGGATTTGGTGCTGGCCTACGTGACAACCTGCAACCTGAACCAATTACATCTTTCACACTCTTCATCTGTACTGCGGCACTCAACAGACGACGGGGCATGCACCTACTTCCTACTTCACCACACAACGACAAAAATATTGCCTCGATCAATTGCCAATTAGTAGGTCCACCCCCCTTCCTCCTCACCTACGATACCAACAATGACGTTCAAATCAGCCGCCAGATATCTAGCCCTATGTCTCTTTCCACTAACTACTTGCCGGGCTCAGACCCCACTCACCGTGACTTTCCTTCACATGAACGATCATCACAGTCATTTCGATTCCAACTCCTTCGATATGCTTCCCGAAGCTGTCCCCGGCGGGCTCTCCTTGGATGCCTCGGAAGGAGTCAAGGTGTACTACGGCGGCGCGGCGTACATTGCCGGCGCCATCAAGCATCTTGCGGGAAGTGGTGGCCAGCCGGGGAATGAAGTGATGAAGATCCATGCCGGTGATGCTGTCACTGGTACTGTGTACTACAGTCTCTTTGGAGCGGAGCCGGACGCCATCTTCCTTAATACTGTCGGTTTCGAAGTATTTGTTCCTGGAAATCACGAGTGAGTGCCTTGTATTGTTGTAAATGCATGAGTAAGTAATTCACAGGGAAGGCATCGCTAACATTATTGACATCTGAAATGCTGTCATATCCTCGTAGATTCGACGATGGGGATGGAAATCTGGCCACATTTCTCAACATGTTGAATCATCCTGTGACTTCGTACAACTTGAAACCTGGACCCGATTCTCCATTGAACGGCGTGGCGAACTTGGTTGATAAGTTCGTGAAGACATTTGAAAACAGTGGTGGCGAAAAGGTCGGCTTTTGTGGAATGACGCCCAAGAAGAAGACCGAAGAATCATCTTTCCCCGATCCAGGCACTACAATTCAAGAGGAGGTTGGTGCAACGACAGCATGCGTTGCCGATTTGAAGGCTGAAGGTGTCAACAAGATCGTTGTCGTATCTCATGCTGGTTACAAAGCTGACACTGAGAAACTGGCCATGATCGAAGGCGTGGATGTTATCATTGGAGGCGATAGTCATACTCTCTTGGGTGTAGATGCATCTGGTTTGGGCGGCCCCTCGTCGTCTCTTGATTACGCAACTATCGTCAATGGTGTGTGCGTCGTTCAGGCTTGGGAGTACCAAAAGGTTGTTGGGGAGATAGCCGTGAAATGGGATGCCAATGGCAATGTTCTTGAATGTAGCGGCACGGCCCATTTACCTTATATCGCTGATAAATTCACTGTGATTGATAAAGCACAAGGCAATTTCGACATGACGAATCCACTAGATATTGACATCATGAAGAACTTTCTATCTTCTCAGCCCAATTTCCTACCGGCTGTAAAGGATATGGCAGTTGCCGATGCCCTCCAGCCATATTACGAAAAAGGTGAGCATTCCTTTGAAGTTGGAATGCTGCTGTATCGTTTACTTGTGCATCTAATATCAATTATTCCTCTTCTATTCTTCTAAAGCCGATGAACAAATGCAAACTGAAATTGCTGTATCTAATCATAACATGTGCCACAATCGTGGACAGGGTGGAGATGTCCCTGTTAAGTGCAATGAGCATGCGGTGCAAACAAAGTTAGGTGGTGGCGTATGCCAATTAGTTTCACAGGGTAATTCTATCGTACCATCGTTTGTGATTCCAAGTTCCGTACCTCATTGATCAAGTTGTTGCTGCACCATTTCTAGGATTTCTCTTCAAGGTTCCAGATGCCGACTTCGCGATTCAAAATGCAGGTGGTTGTCGCACTGACATCGACAAAGGCTCATTCAGCATTGCCGATGCGTATAGTATTCTCCCGTTCTCCAATACTTTGGTAACATTGGCTTTGACTGGAGAACAAATCAAACAGGTTCTGGAGGATGCGTTGGAAAACTTCTTGAATGAAACCATTGCTGGCTCATCTGGAAGCTTTCCAAATGCTGCTGGACTCCGATGGGAGGCAGACTACACGGAGTTGTTTGGACATCGTATCATCAACCTTGAAATGAACTCTCGTCTTGAATCTGATCAATGGAAACCCATTGTCATGGATACTCGTTACCTAGTCGTAACAAACAATTTCATTGCGCAGGGAAAAGACGTGAGTGTTGTGCATGCTGTGAATATCATTTGTAATGGCATTACTCACATTCTGACTTCACTATCATCGCACAGGGTTATCTCACGTTTACCAAAGCAGGAGAGTACACTGACACCTTTGTCAATTATGCTCAGAGCTTCATGGACTTTGCTAAATCTGTAGGAACACTTGAGACCCCTGCGATCGAAT
This sequence comes from Cyclotella atomus, assembly GCA_036939935.1. Taxonomy (NCBI): domain Eukaryota; phylum Bacillariophyta; class Thalassiosirophyceae; order Thalassiosirales; family Thalassiosiraceae; genus Cyclotella; species Cyclotella atomus. The sequence continues at coordinate 9,403 of JALLPI010000408.1, read as the reverse complement.
CTTTTTCTTCACAAAAGATTAGTAAGTGCAATTGTAGCCATCCTATGCCAAGCGAACGAAACACTGACTAACAACCTCGCCCTTCACTTTTCATTTCATCCATGATTATTGATTGGTCGTAATTAATGTGATAGCCTTTGAAAATGGCGAAGTCGCTGATAGCGCCGACGTCTCTCCCGCAACACCGGCACCAGTCACATCTTCTCCCGCAACACCGGCACCAGTCACATCTTCTCCCGCAACGAGTGCTCCGTCAGCTAAATCTGGCAAACAGGTCAAAGGAGCCAAGACGAGGATTTCAAAATAAGAAAAAAACAGTCCCATGTACTTTATTTTTGTCTGTGTACCCTTGTTACCACTTCTGGCGCTGGAGAAAAGAAGGTATTGCCATTGATAGTCTCTCAAACTAGTTAATCTAATGTGTGTTTTAGGTCTGTCAGACTTCAGAAAGTGCAGTAGTGTGATTTCATTAAATGTTCATAGAGGTACATTCACATACGTACTGTCTAACTTCAATGGTGTCTGTCTCGCTCACCGCATATGATATGAGGTGAACTAACTGATGCTGTTATTCCTTATTCCCAGTGCCGTTCCTTCTAGTAATAGTGCTGCAACCGGCAAAGGGCTTGGGCGGCTCGGCTGTTCTTTTGATATCAAGTAACACACGCACACGCTGTCGCGAGATGTCAAAAAGGTGTGATAAGCTGTTAGGAAACGTGATGCTGTGACCCACCGAAGGTCATTCGGTAATAAGTGTAGGTGGCTTTGGGTACGACCTGCGCGCGGTCATGTAGTCGTATCTTGAATCACCCCCGCGCGGAGAAATCCTTTCTTTTTTTAACACCCCGCGTGGTGTGTGTGATTCAGTGTATTCAATCCGTCCTCAATATCGTAGATGACGTAGGCCTTTTGGAGCGTGCATCGTAGAAAGATCCTACGATATTGAGAGTCCCGAGTACTTCATCTTCACGTAGAAAGCTAGCAGATTTCGCAGTCCCGTGAGATTGAAGAAATATCGCATTGACCTCATCAGACAGAGGGAAATTTGTTGCCAATTTTTTTATTAGTAACTGTATATTCCATTTTCCCTCAACCAAATCACACAAATGATCCACACTGATCACTTCCGCCCTCTCTCACTTCTCTCAACGCTATCGTAACACCATGCCAAATTAAGAGCCATTGCCTATTGACATTAAATTTTTATGCCATTCAAAAATGAGTAAAATGTATGATTTGATAGTTCTATACATACATCTCTCAACATGGCCGACCACTTGACTGAACCACTTGGTCAAATCTTTTTCTACTATCGCATGTCCCCCCTATTGATTTTCCCAAGTACAATGACAATGATGTAGCACACGTCGACTTGGTCCGATAAAAAGAAATTTTTGGATGACACTGTCCTACAACAAGTTGTGGCACAAGCAGCAAAATCCGTCCTCATTTTACATGCTATGTATCTGACGCCTTTGTCATTTTCTGCTCCAATTCAGTGAATTCACCGGATCATGGGGTTACAGTTACAGATACAATAACTGAGTTACATATGGAGTTGGTCTATGCCAAGTAGATAGCTTATAATGGTTACTCTAGCCACACTCTTGATCAGATCATTTTGTAAACATCCATGGGATTTCCTTTTTCTGAGTCTGGATATTCCAGTCCCTCAAGAGCAGTCCTGCTACCTCAAGAGCAGTCTGTTAATAAATAGCCACTCCTGAATGTCTAGAATAAAGATAAATAGGTAAAGTGCCAACTTACAGTACAGTAAAATACACAGTACTATAACAATTTTGACATTCAGAAAACATCACCCCCACCTACAATACCTAAGACCCCATCATGACCCCTCCTGCTGGACAAGGGTGCTTGATGCTTTCTATTGCTGTCTGTATGTCCTTGCTCATAGTAAAAAAGAAATAACCAGGCCCACTCAAACCAACACACCGTTCCTGTTCTCTGCTATGGCTATGGTTATGGTAAAAAATCTGACACACCGTAGTACGGTTGTCCCTTCACGCAAGAATCATCGTCCTCGTCGTCAACCTTTTACCCTCATTTTGGGCAGCACACGGGTGCAAAACGGGTATCGAACTGGTACTCACCTAACAAACGAGAACTCCAAGTTCAAACATTCACTTGCCTTCACTTTCACTTTTCACTACAGCTCACTACTACCAACCACATAAACAATCAATCAAAGTTTTCACTCTCTTGCGCCCATGCACTACACTTCACTTTTTCACCATACCACAGAGAACAGAACGGTGTGTCCGCTTGAGTGCGCAGCACTTACTAGTTGAAAGTGGGTAGTCTATTGGGCACAAGAGAATAAAAACTTTGATTGTTAGTGGGGGAGTTCTCATTTGTTGGGTGAGTACCAGTTTGATACCCGTTTTTTACCCATGTCTAGCCCGGATTTTGGGTAAAGTACCTATTGCGTATAATGATTATTGTGGCAGTGGCAGGAGACAACCGTAGTACGGTGTGTCCAAAAGTGGGTAGTGAGTAGTGGCTGGGCACGAGAGAATAAAAACTTTGATTGATAGTTGGTGATTGGTGTTGTTGGTGTAGTGAAAAATGAAAGTGAAGGTGGGGATTTTGAGTTCTCGTTAAGTACCAGTTTGATCCCCGTTTTGTACCCATGTCTTTTCCGAACTGTGGGTAAAGTCAAGTATGATAAGTATCGTGTGTGGAGAGGCGGACTCTGATTCTTGGGGCAGGAGACAACCATAGTAGTACGGTGTGTGATGAGCGAACAAGTAAGTGCTGCGCACTCAAGGGGACACACCATTTTGTTCACATGTGAAAAGAGGTAAGTATACATTTGTACTCCAAATACTCTGCAATTTCCTTAGCAAATAGTGGTTGTGATTGATCAATTGATTGACTTGTGAGAAATAGGAGAGCGGGAGAGTGAGGGGTGACAGACCGAGTACCCATGTAGTCCTTGTGCCGTGCCCAAAATGTGGGTAAGTATTGTGTTAGCAGATGACGACAAACTAGTGAGTGCTGCGCACTTGAACGGGCACCCGCCCATTCCCTGTTCTATGGTAAAAAGTGAAAGGAAAGTGGGTAGTGTAGTAGTGGCCGGGCAGAGGAGAGTTTCAGTTGATTGTTCTTGTTGGTGGGGTTGGTGTAGTGAAAAGTGAAGGTTGGAGTTGGAACTTTGAGGTCTCGTTAGTAATTGAGTACCAGTTTGATGCCCGTTTTGTACCCGTGCCTTGCCCAAAATGTGGGTAAAGTATTGTGTTTTGAGAAGAGGAAATGAGGAAATAATATTTTTGCGGCAGGAGACAACTGTAGTACGGTGTGTTCGAGGACATAAGAAGTGCTGCGCAAACGAGCGGACACACCGTTTTGTTCACATGTGAAAAGTGCATTTGTTGTGCAATTTTTAGGTGGCAACGACAAAGGAGAAGTAGGAGAGTTTGACTTAAGCGTTGCACATGTGCGCTGTGAAAGAAGTGGAAGTGAAGGCAAATGAAGGTTGGAATTCGAGTTCTCTTTGAGTACCAGTTTGATACCCATTTTCCATGTTTGGAGAGGATGATGACGACGACCAATTGTTCTTGCGCCAGGAGACCACCATAGTACGGTGTGTCCGATTGCGCCGCTAAGGCGAGTGCTGCTGCATGAAGGTCCCGTGAATCCATAGACACTGGAGATGGATTGCTGTGAGATGAGAGAAGGTGTGGCCATCAAATGAGGACAGGATTCTTATTGTGCCGCTAAGGCGAGCGCTGCGGCATGAAGGACCCGCAAATCTACAGACATTGGAGATGGATTGCTGTGAGATGAGAGAAGGTGTGGCCGTCAAATGAGTATAAGATACAGCTAGGGCAGTTAATGATGTGTGTGAGGTTTGTGATTTGAACAGGCGAGAAGAGAGCAAAATCAGACACACCGCTAAGTGTGTCTTTTCACGCAATAATTTTATACACAACTTATGAACTTTTGCGCAATTTTCAGGCCCTTTTTGCCCCTCCTCCAACCCCGGTTTTGGCAAACCCTGGCAATTATCCCTGCGTTTTTGGCAGAAATCTTACCAGAGTCTTCATGGCAACTAACTAGTTCCAACATAGCTTCTACGGTGCGTTTATCCTTTGCAAAAATACTTGACGATTGCAACAGTCATCTTGCCACGATGACTATAGACTGAAGTACTTAAGGGGATGAATAAAGTACTGATTCTGACATTAATTATGATGACTTTAGTTTTCCCGTGGAGGCCAAAAATGACTTTTGCCATGATTTTTGTCACGGTCTGCCATATTCTGAGTCCCCCCTGCCTCCTCCCTCTCTTCTCTCTTCTCGCCTCCACCTCTCTCCTCGAACTCGCTGACCACTGACCATGAACAACCTCCACCCCCCCACCATTCTGATTCCCGCTGATAGCAATGCCAACTAACAATTGAACCTCACAAATGGCAGGACACATCCCCGCTGCAGCGCTTAGCCAATATAGAAGAGCACTAATCTAATGGTAAAAAGTACGTAGTTAATTTATGGCACTATTTATCAGACACACCGCTAAGTGTGTCTTTTCACGCAATAATTTAATACACAACTTATGAACTTTTGCGCAATTTTCAGGCCCTTTTTGCCCCTCCTCCAACCCCGGTTTTGGCAAACCCTGGCAATTATCCCTGCGTTTTTGGCAGAAATCTTACCAGAGTCTTCATGGCAACTAACTAGTTCCAACATAGCTTCTACGGTGCGTTTATCCTTTGCAAAAATACTTGACGATTGCAACAGTCATCTTGCCACGATGACTATAGACTGAAGTACTTAAGGGGATGAATAAAGTACTGATTCTGACATTAATTATGATGACTTTAGTTTTCCCGTGGAGGCCAAAAATGACTTTTGCCATGATTTTTGTCACGGTCTGCCATATTCTGAGTCCCCCCTGCCTCCTCCCTCTCTTCTCTCTTCTCGCCTCCACCTCTCTCCTCGAACTCGCTGACCACTGACCATGAACAACCTCCACCCCCCCACCATTCTGATTCCCGCTGATAGCAATGCCAACTAACAATTGAACCTCACAAATGGCAGGACACATCCCCGCTGCAGCGCTTAGCCAATATAGAAGAGCACTAATCTAATGGTAAAAAGTACGTAGTTAATTTATGGCACTATTTAGTGCGGCACAAAAGAACAACCAATCGTGAACATAAATGTCACAGTTGGCTGTGAAGCTCACTGGTAATGAGCCCACAGTGAAGAAGTGAGTCCTGCGTTAATTGGTTGATTGTTGCTTTGCTGATGATGAGCAAGAGGCAGTAAGTTGTTGCATTGCAGATGAGCAAGAGGCAAAAGTTGAAGGTACCGGAGGGTACAAGATTGTTGCGTGGCTGTAGGTACCAGGGGCAAATGTTAATTGTTGCATTGCTGATGGGCAAGTGGGAAATGGTGAGGTCAAACCTGAAGAAGGTTGATTGTTGTTTGATAGAAGGTGGACAGTTTGTCCAACCTTGGAGATTGTTGGGTGTGATGTCCACCCTTGTATATTGCTGGGGGTGGCGAATGGTGCTGCAGGAGAAGCAGGCTTAGGAGGTGGTGCTGCCATTGAGGCAGGCTTAAAAGGAGTTGCCTCCATTGGTGACGACTTGTGGAGTGCCTCTCGAGAAGAGGGTTTAGTTGCTGCCGAATAGGCAGGCTTTGGAGTTGTTGCTGCCCTGTGGGCAGGCTTGATAGTTGCCTCCAAAGAGGAGGGCTTTTGCATTGCCTCGGCTTGGGAGGGCTTCTGGTGTGCCTCTGGAGGAGAGGGCTTTGCGAAGGCTGCCAGTGTGCCACAGAAGTGGACGGCAGAGGGAGTTGCCTATGGAGCAGAGGACTTTGAATTTGCCTCTGGAGCAGAGGCAGGCTTTTGAGGGGATGCTGCACTGTGGGCAGGCTTGTTCTTTGCCTCCAAGGAGGACTTTGGAAGAGCGACAAAGATCGAGGTGGGTGCCGCGACAAAGGAGGGAGGTGGAGCGTGGATTGCCGCGATGATGGCGGGCTTGGAGGGAGGTGCGCCGCGACAATAGCGGGCTTGTTCTTTGCCTCCTCAGAGGAGGACTTTGGGAGGGCAACAAAGATGGGAGATGGAGCGTGGGTTGCCGCAACGATGGCGGCCTTGGAGGAGGCCGTGACCTCGATGGGAGCGTCAATGGGCCTGGAGGTTGCCGCGATGATGGCGGGCTTGGAGGAGGCGGCCGCGAGCTCGATGGGAGCGTTGACGGGCCTGCAGGTTGCCGTGGTGATGGCAGGCTTGGTGGGGGCTGCTGCTGCTGTGGCTGACACTGACAGCCAGTAATGGTGCGAATGCGGGGGAGGTGGCTCCATGATGGGGAGCAGGTAATGGGAGGTTGTTGGGGCCGATCTGGTGATGGATTTGCTGGCGGCCATGGTGGCATGGTGGGTGCAAAACAGAAAAACCACCTATAGAAGAGCACTAATCTAATGGTAAAAAGTACGTGGTTAATTTATGGCACTATTTAGTGCGGCACAAAAGAACGACCAATTGTGAACATAAATGTCATGGTTGGCTGTCAAGCTAACTGGTAATGAGCTGACACAGTGAAGAAGTGAATGCTGCGTAAAGCTGGGACTCAACAGCCAACAGCTTCTTCCTCCTGGTTGGCCACAGTGCGTTTTATCTGCTCCAGTTGTCAAGCATGCCGTCGCTCCCATCCCATCGCATAGCAACTTTGCCTACTGCAACATCCTTTGCGATGAATCTAATGTCTCCATGCAATTGATAATTACGAGCAACCATGCCGTGACTATGCCATCAAAAACAGGCCGCAGCCACGCCTCAAAGACAGGCCTGCAAGCCGTATGAAAAGAAGCAACGAAGATAACAGACACCCATCTATCGCCGCCAGAGTGAATGGGCGAGAGCAAGAAATCAACGCAATGCAAGTACCCTCAAATGATATATTGCAGCTGCTAGTTGCCGCAGCCGCTGCAGTAGCGCTGCCGTCTTTGATATTCTGCCTCCAGAAATCGCGGCAACTGACGCATCCAATCTCCTGTTCCCAACAGAAATCTGCCAATGCTTCCACCAATGCCCGCTGCGATGAATCCAGCTTTGTCACAGGAGGAAAAGCATCCAAAGGCAGCCACACCCGCATCCTGAAACAGATGAAGACACAAGGTGTGCCACATAAGCTTCTCGAGCTGCATGAACAGAAGCAATTAGCAATTACTAAGACAATGTGACAAGCTCTAGTCGATTCTCAAACAACAATCAACCTGCCGATTAGTTGTACATATGAACAGTCAATGGCAACCGGAGTGAGCTGCAATAACACCATTCTGCCAGACACAAGATAGTGGTAGATTGGTGTACACACATCAAATGCCGAAAAGCTAGATTGAAGATTAAACACACAAATAATGAATCAATACAACAATCAACCTGTCGATTAGCTGTACATGTGAACAGCCAACTGCCACCGGAGAAAGTTGCATCAATTTAATCTAATATCCTGCCACGCTCTTGACAGCACATCCAGGATTTGCATATCGGCATGTAATTCTACCTATTATGTGTTTGATTAATCCTTCGTAGACTGTCGGCTTTGTAACCTTGATGGAGACTTCAGTTTGTTGTTTACTAGCGTAAGATTTAGCTTTTTGTTTTAGCTTGTGTTAGACAATAACAATAGATAATGTATTCAAGTTGAATCTTCTGTCTCAGCAATTTTTTGCCTCCTCGCTAACTCTCACGCGCTAACGTCATAGGGCAATATTAACGGGGCTGTAATGACGATTTATGACTCTTGAATGCCACAAGGCAATAGTGTTAGAATCATGACAGTCATCTTCCTGCAATTTTCAGGGATAATCACAAGTAACAAGTTCCGATCACGTGAACTGCTTTTGATGTACAATACTCCAATGCGAACAACTCTCCAAACTCCTCTCCGATAAAATACTCCGAGTCATTGACGATCTCCGCTTCCTCAAAAAATGAGATTGATCCACAACCATGATGGCTTGCCTTCCTTTTGACAGGCATATCTGCCTCCAAACATGTGTTCCAATGTGCCCATGGCACAGACATATTTGCGATACTATTGTACAACGACACACCACTACTTGTGTCTCTTGACGCCATTATTTTCTACACAAAAAATGAGTTCCGATCATGCGAACTTCTTTCTATTCCTTCACAGGCTGTACAATAATACTCCGAAATACTCCAATAAATACTCCCAGTCATTCCCACTGACTACATACTATAATACTTTACTTACACTAAAAAGCGGTGGTGTGTCTTTCAGTATTCTTCTTGTTAGGCGGGAAAATAGGCGCCATTTTTTGAGCTAGCCTTTCTAGTAGAGAGGGTGCAACATACTATGGCTACAGAAAAAGATATGAATCATGATTCATAACATTCATATCCCAACTACAAATCTACCTGGTGCGCTGGTGCACCAGGTACGGTAGACTCTGGTACAAGCCCTACGTAATTTCCTTCTGGTGCGCTGGTGCACCAGGTAGCTGGACGATTCCTACCGTAGATTCTACAGAGAGCCGTTGGTCTGAGACCTCTAATTTGAACTTAGCTTTTTGTAAAAACTCCTAGTCAGACTTTGGCGTCAATATTTTTTGCAACTTCTCAATTAGGCTTTATCCTAATTCACGAATACAAAGATACAAAAAAACTATGACTAAATTTATGACTTGGTCCGTTATTAGCCACTTGGGAATTAACGACTGGCTATTGGGCGCAATCAGGGAGGGAACATGCATCGCGGTGGCGGATGGATCGTACATATGTGAGCTTTATCCGAATATGTGCTCATGTGCGTTTGTGTTGGAGTGTACTCAGGGAAGAGGCAGGATTTTTGGTTCCTTTCCGGAGCAGTCTACAAGAGCTTGTGCATATAGAGGGGAGCTGTTGGGTTTAATGGCATTACATTTGATTCTTCTGGCAGCAAACAAAGTGGCTCCTGGGCTCAGAGGGCAAGTACAAATCTATTCTGACTGTTTGGGAGCCTTGAACAAGGTCACCACGCTTCCCGATAATCGATTCCCGAGTGGTTTTAAACACTCCAACATCCCGAAAAACATCATGATCAATTGTAGTAAACTCTCCTTTGGATGCACCTACCTGCACGTGCCGGCTCACCAAGACGATAGAAAGAGCTTTCAGCAGCTCCCAAGACCGAAACAACTGAACTGCTGTATGGATGCTGGAGCAAAAAGGGAACTGTGGGGTTTGGAGGGCAACACGCTGCCACCACAGAGCATCTTTCTATTAGAGCCCTTGGCAGTATTTGTAGGCAAAGACAAACTAAAACTAACCTCAGGATCGGAGGATTTGCTACGCTACTGGTGTCATCAGAAAATGGCCAGGATAGTGCTGGCTCATGAAAAGGTCAATGTTCTGCAACCAGAT